>MU727122.1:0-13104 GCA_026770625.1 Nicotiana glauca | reverse complement strand
ATATATATATATATATATATATATATATATATATATATATATATATATATATATATATATATATATATTAAAATAGTGTATTCTATAACAAGTTAAAATTATAACCTTTAATCTCTAAATTGGTGGAGCAAAATGTTTGATAGGATTTAACAAGGATGTTTAAAAAGAATAAACATATTTTAAAACGAACGGCATGACGAATAGGTGACTAAGATTAAGACCTTTCAAATGGATCATGTTGTGGCAAATTGGTAAAAGGAAGTTGGTGAAGGTAGATGATGTGGTCCATGTTAACGTGATAGTTCAAAATACCCCTAATTAAAATACCCCTAACCTTTTTGAATAACTTATGCCATATGATCGTTAAGTTAATACTGAATTAAAAATAATTATTATTCTTTTTGTAAAACATAAAATAAAATATTTTAAAAAATATTTTATTTTTTTAAACTAATGACCAGTAGTCCAGTAATTTAGAAAAGTATTCTTCTTCTTTTTATTCAATTTTTACAAAAAACAATTTAGTTTTTACAAAAAAAAATCTTCATATTTTAAAGTTTTTTAAAGCATTTCTTTTTTGTAAAAATTGAAAAACAATTGTAAAAACAGAAGCAAAAATTGTTTTTTAATAAAATATTTTTGTTTTTGAAGAACTGAAAAACACATTTTCAACAAAATATTTTCGTTTTTAAAGTTTTTTTTCATTTTTTTCAATTTTTTTTTTTAAAAACTAAAACATATTTTCTTTACAAAAAAAAAAAAAACTGAAAAACGAAAATAAAATAAAATACTTTTAAAAAACTGAAAAAAAATATTTTTCAAACGAAAATAATTTATTAAAATATTTTTTTCAGGTTTTACAAAAAAAAAAACCTTAAAAAACTGAAAAAACTAATTTTTTTTTTGTAAAAACTAAATTGTATTTTGTAAAAACTAAAAAAAAGAAGAAGAAGACTTTACTAAATTAGTGGACTATTGGTGCATTAGTTTAATAAAACAAAATTTTTTTGCAAAATATTTGTATGTTTAAGTTTTACAAAAGAATAATAATTATTTTTAATTTAGTATCGACCTAACGGTCAAAAGATATAAGTGAACCAAAAAAGTGAATGAAGGGATATTTTTAGCCCAATAAATGAATGAAGGATATTTTAAAACCTTTTCTAATAGTTTGGGTCATTTTGAACCCTTTTCCAAAGTAAAAATTGTATTAGTCAGTTTGACAGAGATGGTAGAACCACATGTAAAACGAAATGTCAATATAACATTAATTGGAGAAATAAACTTAGACTTCCACCAAAAAAAAAAGAGATAGAAGAAACTAAAAATAACAAATAAGGAGGGCGTTTGGATTGGTAAGCTGGTCAAATCAGTTTTTAAATTCTTTTTAGTTTTTTTAGTGCTTGATAAAGTTAAAAGGTGTTTAAAACAAGCCAAAAATAATAAATTGGTCAACCCCAACTTATTTTTTTTTGGCTTAAAAGCTATTTTTGCTAAAAAGTCATTTTTAAGTCAATCCAAACAGGCTCAAGGTAGAAGAACAAAACTCAGGATTCTTGTTTATGGTTGTCCCGCACCAATGAAACCTTTTCCTACTACTAAAAGAATAGAAATTAGCGATGAACAAATTCTGTAACTAAAAAAATAAATTTGTTGCTAACAGGGGCGTACTCAGATTTTTTTCTAAGCGATGTCGTAGTTATATAAGTAAAAAATAAATAAGTATTATTTAATATCATTTTCCTACAAGTTAAAAGCTTGACCCAATGTGGTTTAGTTGAATAATATTATTATAAAGGGAGATATTGATTCAATTTCCTTAGCCTCAAAATTTTTAACAAGACTGCCCTCTCAAATATATTCGAAAAATAGAATGTCTCAGTCCATTCTCCCACCTACGACCTTTACAAACCCAAATATGAGCATGACCAATGAATCAAGAAATACTCTTTGCCAGAAAATGGTGTCATTACTATTTATATTGCTCAGTTTTGCAAGAATATTAGTATAAATATTGAGTATTTCTTTTCGAAGAAGCAGGGTCGGATGACACCTCTTCCACCCATTTGCGTCCGCCCCTGATTGTGTTTGTCCCAAAAGTTTTCGAATACTTTTTGAGCAAATCAATCAAAATAAATCAAGGGTAAATCTTAATCGAAGATAATAAGACCTTAGGATATATGATACGTTCTTTCGTTTTCGGTTTCAGTATGTGAAAGAGATTCAAAGATCAAGAGAGTGATTTAGAGAGAGAGAGAGAGAGAGAGAGAGAGAGAGAGAGAGAGAGATTGAGAGAGATAAAAAGAAGTTTAATAATCCTCCTCCTCTCTACAATACTAGGATCCCCTTTATATATTAAGGGGCCCTCCTTCCCATATTAAAATAAATAAAAACTAAATACATATCCTTGAAGGGACGAGGGAACCTATGGTGTCGTTTCTCCTAATGCCATTAAGTCATACCTCTGCCTCAGCTAATGCATGCTTGACGGTTATCCGTGCCGACGCAGAGACGTGGTTAGTCAAATTCGACCCCATACAGTTAGTCCCTCCGTTCGTCAGGGTCGCAGTGAGGTGCGTACTTGATGGACAAAATCAATAACCTCGTTCAGAAAGAGTTTGACCTTCGTTCAAAAGTAGTAATGTAGCAGGTAAGGGACAACACTCGCGATTGACACGCAATTCCTTTACTTTGGTGACATCAGCACTCGTATGTGTCATCATTACGCATATTCCCGAGGCAACACAAAAGGCGCTCTGACATTTGGTTTCCCCCGCCGGTTTGAAATCTGTCTCTTCGATTTTAGCGCCACCCAACCCTATAAATAGGGGGAGGGTTTAACCTGAAACAAGTTTTGATCACTTGCGAGAGATATTCCATTTACTCAAGTAGCGTTTTCGTTCTCCGGCTTTTCTCCGTGGTCAGAAAATTCCCTCTCCTTCGTTGTGTTACGCACATTTTCTTCTTGAACGGGAACCATGGTCAAATCTCGGCGGGATAATCCGAGGGTTACTGATATTAATCCATCAAATATGCCGCCTCCCTCTGGCTGTGGTGAGAGGGAAGAAGAGAAAGACATTAGTCCCCTCATAGTGGATATTCTGCTACCAAAGAACCTCCTATCTCGGAGCGACTTCAACAAAGATTCACCTGCACAACCATTAGAACTCTCCGAATTGTTACAAGATCATTTAGATGATTTTCACGAGACTTACGTCATACCTGCTCACATGGAGATAGTTCCAACGGGGGCAGATCATGTAGACGTGCATAGATAGGGATTTTGCACCTTCTACGAATACCCATTCGTGATTGGCTACGTTCTCCCTATTTTCCCTTTGGCGGAGGAGCTCTGCCGCTTTTACAATGTATGCCCGTCTCAGCTTACGCCGTACACCCTAAAAATATGTCGGATGCTATCCAAATATGCGGAGCTGGTCGGGTGCAAGGTCTCTGTCCACCATCTTCTGCAATTATTCAGTGCCGGCTACCTGAGAGGCACCATGCTGCACTTGAGAAGCCGTAGTACAAACGGGCTGGTGGTCAAGACCGATGGCAGACCTAACCGCAGATTTTGGCGTAGGTATTTCTATGTTAGGACCGAGCACTTGGTCTCTAACCCTGCCGGGTTCCCATAAAAGTGGAAGTCGAAATGTAAGTCTCTATTCGTTGAACTCCTCGCTACTTGTGACTTGTCACACTTCTAACTTTTTTTTTGTTGCAGCCATAGATCACACACCTTGGCTCGTTACCGGCATTAGGATATGGGTTATCGACATGTTGCCGTATGCGGAAAGGACCCACAAATGGCCCACTTTTCTCCAGCATTATGGCCCCGCGGCCCCTTCAGGTAGATTTTAGGCTTCGTTTAATGGGTTTTGCAAATTTCACTGACTTGTTTATATTTATGGCGACAGGACGAGCTGCTCCTAGGAAAAGGGCGGTAGTACCGACTTCTACCTGGTCCGGTGCCACTTCGAATACTCAGGAGATACTCTGCGCGTCCGTCTGAAGAGGCGTTACTATGGTCTCTTTGCAGGGAGTCACGTTGGTGGCAACGGTTGTGAGAGAGTCGGCGTCGTTGGTATCAGCTCTGCAGCCTACAGATGAATCTCCTGAGAGCGAAGAACCGGTGGAGAGGAAAAGGTGGAGGCTTGTGACGGAAAGGCAGTGGCTACAGAAGACGAAAGGAGTAGCGTGCCTCGACAAATGTCCAGACCCGTATTCATGGCCGACGCCATCCGTTTTGGGAGGTCGGCCCGATATGAGAGTACCATTGCTGGTACTAGTTCGGCACGTGCCGCTGAGGGCGGTTCGACGACCAACGTCGATGGAGTTGGCGGGGATGTCGATGGATCAGACTCTGAGATAGCCCAGGAGGACGTGGACGAGCTTGTAAAGGGTCTTACGCAGGTGGAGATGTCGGCGGACGGATTCGACCGTCGAATTGTGATCCCGGGGGCTTACAATCTACTGCTAAACAATGAATAGGCCGCATTGGAACTTACTTTGCTATGTGCTACACCTAAAAGCGAGACGCTCAGGGTCGTCAGTGATGCGTACTTATCTCGAAGGGTCGCCGACATGACTTTACAGGTAACCCTTTAATTATTATTCTTTGCTTGTCGTACGGTTGGCTCGATATGTGCTAATTTTTGACGTCCTTTTCAGACCCTCATTTTGGAGGTGGAGCGGAGGTGTCGTGAGAAGAAAAAGGCGACCATCTTTGATAAGATATTCAAGAGATACCGACGGTACCGCTCCAAACATCGAGTGGTGGCGGACCTTTTCCAGCAAGACCCCAAATTTCGGGTGTTCCGTGAGGGTTTTGAGTAGAGAGAGGCCCAGCTAAAACATAGGGAGGCCCAACTGGAAAAGGCAAAGAATGAGCTGGTGAGAGCCGTAGCTCGTAGTAGCGAGTTGGAAGCACTTCTCAAGGCAAAAGATGATAAGCTTGAACTGACCCGGGGGGTGGCGGTGGAGAATGTCGATCTTCAGCGTAGGGTAGCAGATTTGACTACTGAACTTGAAGCTAGGGAGACAGAGATTAGCGCTCTTAGGTAGGGTGCCCCTCAAGGTCTGAGGACGGGGTTCGACTATGCAGCTTTCCTCATCTCGCCCCCCGTCCAATCATAATGTGTGCCGTAACACGCATGAGATGTGGATTTTTGCGGAAGCCAGACTTGACGTATATAGAGAGTTTAATGCTGCGGGTCAGGCGACGGAGGAGGAGGTCTAAGCGCGGCGGAGCCCGTGAAGCTTGCGGGTAAAGCTCTGACTCCCCTGACCGAGAAGGCTACACTTTGGAGGACATCGATTGTCTAGACTCCGGCTCCTGTTATAATGAGGTTTATTGCCCGGAGGCGACATGCTGGCAAGGAGCCTTGAACTTCTACATATTTTGTTGCTTTCTTCTTTTTATTTTTGGAATGTAATGGGGCCCTTTCGCGGGGTCAAATGTAAATATATTTTTGCTGTGATATATAAACTTTATTTTGGTCATTGTTCTTTTTTGATTGTTTTTTTGTTTCTTTTCTTCCCTCCATTTTTTGTTTAAGATCTCATTGTGGATTGAGTGGGTTCGAAATAATTTCGACGGCTTTAGCCAATAGGATGTTACTTCGACTGTCGTTGAAGTGTTATCCGTCGTGGTCGAACTGGGTCGAACCTTAATATCGATGGCCTTAGCCAATAGGAAATTACTTCGATTGTCGTTGAAGTATTGTCCGTCGTGGTCGAACTGGGTCGAACCTTAATGGCGATGGCCTTAGCCAGTAGGACATTACTTCAACTGTCGTCGAAGTGTTGTGTGTCGTGGTCGAACTGGGTCGAACCTTAATGGCAATGGCCTTAGCTAGTAGGATGTAACTTCGAATGTCGTCGAAGTGTTATCCATCGTGGTCGAACTTGAGTCGAACCTTGATGGCGATGGACTTAGCTAGTAGGATGTAACTTCGACTGTCATTGGAGTATTATCCGTCGTGGTCGAACTGTGTCGAACCTTAATGGCGATGGCCTTAGCCCGTAGGATGTAACTTCGACTGTCGTCGAAGTGTTATCCGCCGTGGTCGAACTTGAGTCGAACCTTGATGGCGATGGCCTTAGCCAGTAGGATGTAACTTTGATTATCGTCGGAGTGTTATCTGTCGTGGTCGAACTGGGTCGAACCTTTTTGGCGATGGCCTTAGCTAGTAGGATGTAACTTCGACTGTCGTCGGAGTGTTATCCGTCGTGGTTGAACTGGGTCGAACCTTAATGGTGATGGCCTTAGCCAGTAGGATGTAACTTCAACTATCGTCAGAGTGTTATCCGTCGTGGTCGAACTAGGTCGAACCTTAATGGTGATGGCCTTAGCCAGTAGGATGTAACTTCGGCTATCGTCGGAGTTTTATTCGTCGTGGTCAAACTGGGTCGAACCTTAATGGCGATGGCCTTAGCTAGTAGGATGTAACTTCGGCTGTCTTAGGAGTGTTATCTGTCGTGGTCGAACCTTAATGGCGATGGCCTTAGCTAGTAGGATGTAACTTCGACTGTCTTAGGAGTGTTATCCGTCGTGGTCAAACTGGGTCGAACCTTCATGGCGATGGCCTTAGCCAGTAGGATGTAACTTCGACTGTTGTCGGAGCGTTATCCGTCGTGGTCAAACTGGGTCGAACCTTAATGATGATGGCCTTAGCCAGTAGGATGTAACTTCGACTGTCATCGGAGTGTTATCCGTCGTGGTCGAACTGGGTCGAACCTTATTGGCAATGGCCTTAGCCAGTAGGATGTAACTTCGACTGTCGTCAGAGTGTTATCCGTCGTGGTCGAACTGGGTTGAACCTTAATGGCGATGGCCTTAGCCGTTTGCATAATGGAGACAGTGGCCTTGGTTGTTTGCACAATGGAGAAACTAGCCTTAGTTGTTTGCATGATGGAGAAACTAGCCTTAGTTGTTTGCCTGATGGAGAAACTAGCCTTAGTCGTTTGCATGATGGAGACAATGGCCTTGACTGTTTACATAATGAGGAAAATTTTGTACAATGGAGAATTCCATAAAACGTAGAGTTTTGCCCATACAATGGGGATTTGACTAGTGTAGTAGACCGTATCGACTGGCCGATGTGATAAACTTGCTCGCAGATTCCACCAGGTTTCCCCTCCACTGCCTCGTTAAAAACCTTCCCGAAAAAAACTAATTAGGACAAAACTCGGGTAAGGGAAAAAGAGTACGACTCGGGAGACGCCTTTCAGAAGTGGAAGTATTTGATTTAGGCGATGTTCCAGGTTTTTTGGAGTGTTTTTCCCTCCATTGTTTCTAACTGGAATGCTCCTTTGTTCGCTGCTGCTGTGATTTTATATGGTCCGTCCCAGTTGGTACCCAATTTTCCTTCACTTAGTTCTTTTGATGCCAATGTTTTGGCTTTGAGGACGTAATCGCCCACTTTGAGTGGTCTTATTTTGGCTTTCTTGTTGTAATATCTTTCAGCCTACTGTTTTTGGGTCGTCATCCTTATGTGGGCCATGTCCCTTCGTTCTTCGGCTTCGTCCAGGTCTTGAAGTCTGTTTTCGTCGTTCTTTACCCCGCTTCTATGTGAATATCTCAGGCTTGGCTCCCTGATTTCAACGAGTATGACTGCGTCGGTTCCGCATACCAATGAATACGGCATTTCTCCTATGCTGGATTTGGGCGTGGTTCGATATGCCCACAACATTTCTGGTAGTAACTCTGGCAATAGCCCTTTAGCTTCTTCGAGTTTCTTTTTCAATATGATTGTTTTGTTGGAGGACTCGGCTTGGCCGTTGGCGGCGGGATGATATAGAGTGTAGAGTATCCGCTTAATATGACATTTCTCGAAGAACTCAATTATCTTTTTACCAATGAACTGGGGGCCGTTGTCGCAGCTGATATTTTTAGGGATGCCAAAGTGGGCATATGATGTTTTTCCATATAAAGGCGATGACTTCCTGCTCGCATATCTGTGCATACGCACCTGCTTCCACCCACTTGGAAAAGTAATCAGTCAAAACTAGAAGAAATCATACATTTCCTCGTCCCGCTGGTAGGGGACCGATTATATCCATTACCCACTTGATGAAGGGCCAAGGTAGGGGACCGATTATATCCACTTCATACCTGCAATCATAGCCTCTTACTCGGCCTCATTGTTAGTCATCTCGGGGCATCGTATGGACTGACAAATTATTTCGCCCGTGGGGACTTCGAGGACGAGTCTCGATCCCGATCCCAAGGCATTAGTGGCTCCGTTAGTGTAGAGAGTCCAGGGGTCGGTGTTAGGAGAGGCGCGGAGGGCCTCCAGTTCCGCCTCTGGAAGTATCTCTGTGCTGATGTCGGCGACAAAGTCCGCAAGTACTTGTATTTAATGGTGGTTCTTGGGTGATAGGATATGTTGTGCTCGCTGAGCTCTATGGCCCACCTAGCGAGCCTACTCGAGAGTTCGGGCTTATGTAGGATGCTTCTCAGGGGGAAGGTCGTTATTACTTTTATGTGGGTGGCACTGAAAATAGGATCTAAGCTTTCGTGAAGCTACGACCAGTGCTAGAGCTAACTTCTCGAGATGTGGATACCATGTTTCAGCATCCACTAAGGTTTTGCTGATATAGTAAATAGGATATTGCGTACCTTTGGTTTCGCGGACTAAGACTGCGCTGACAGCAACTTTGGATATGGCTATACATACTAGCAAACTCTTGCCCGGGTTTACTTTGACCAGCAACGACGGCGAAGATAGGTAGGCTTTTAATTTTCGTAGGGCCTCGATGCATTCCTCATTCCACTGTAACCCATGATCTTTTCTCAGCACGCTAAAGAACTTATGATATCTGTCGGAGGACCGTGAGATGAACCTTGATAGGGCGGCTATTCGCCCCGTTAATTTTTGTACCTGCTTCTTGCTGTTCAAAGTTTCAGGTATTGCATCTATTGCCTTGATCTTATCCGGGTTGACTTCGATACCTCGTTGTGATATGAGGAATCCCAAGAATTTTCCCGTGTCCACGCCGAAGGCGCACTTTTCCGAGTTTAGCTTCATCCCATACTATCTCAGTATCGCAAAGGCTTCTTTTAAATGATCTATGTGATCCTCCTTCTTTGCCGAATTTATTAGCATGTCATCGATGTAAACCTCCATGGTTTTGCTGAGTTGTTCCTTGAACATTTTGGTGACCAATCTCTGGTACGTTGCTCATGCGTTTTTGAGTCCGAAGGGCATTACCTTATAGCAGTACGTCCCTTGGTGGGTGATAAAAGTTGACTTTTCTTGATCTTCTTCGGCCATCATGATTTGATTGTAGCCGGAGTAGGCATCTAAGAAACTTAGCAGTTCGTGCCCTGCGGTTGCGTCTATCAACTGGTCGATATGGGGTAATGGGAATGAGTCCTTCGGGCAAACTTTGTTCAGGTCGGTAAATTCCACGCACATTCTCCATTTCCCGTTTTATTTTTACTATGACGACATTAGCGACCCATTGCGGGTACTTCAATTCTCTGATAGAACCGTTGGCTAGTAATTTGTCCACTTTTTCACTGAACGCCTCGTTGATTGGGGCGTTGAATTTCCTTCTCGTCTACCGCACGGGCGGGTATAGTGGATCGATGTTCAGCTTATGAGTGGCGATGTCTTTTGAAATTCCCGGCATATCTAAATGAGAGAAGGCAAATAAACTGCGTGGTTAGTTAAGAATTCATGGTACTTACTTGGGTCGCAGAGACTATGTCCGATGTAGGCTTTGTTTGAGCGGTCGGAATCGTCCAACTGGACTGGGTTGAGGTCTTTGATCGTCGCTTTACAGGCTTCTATGATGTCTGGGTCTTTGATGGATTCTGCTGTTGGGTTGGCTTTAGTCCCCGACATGGCTCATTGCTATGCTTCCGTGCTTGCTCATTTCAGCTGTTTGGTATGTGTATAGTCTTAGGCTATCCGATAGCATTCCTGAGCGTTATGTGGCTCGCCTCGAATGCTGAATACTCTCCATGGGGTAGGGAACTTGATCACCTGGTAGAAGCTCGAAGGGACTGCCTGCATGGCGTGTATCCAAAGGTGCCCTATGATGGCATTGTAAGCCATTTCCTGGTTCATGACGTGGAACGTGGTTTCCAGCGTAACTCCCCCTGCTAAGACTGGCAATGATATCTCTCCGGAGGTCTGCTCCATTGCATTGTTAAAACTCGTTAGTGTTATGCAACGCGGTATTATCTTATCTTCGAGTCTCATTTGCATGAGGACTCTTGGATGGATAATACAAGTGCCACTTCCGTCGTCTACCATGATTCTCTTGACATCAGTATCGGCGATACGTAAAGTAATAACTAAAGCATCATAATGAGGAAAAGACAAACCATCGGTATCAGACTTATCGAAGGTGATACTATCTTCGAAGTCGTCATATCATTCATGGGCGATTGTGCGCTTCAATTTGTGTATGGTGGTGAACTTTACTTGGTTGATTGCTGAGTCGTCGCTGCCGCTGACGATCATATTTATGATGCGTGCTGGAGAAGGTAGCTTCGGTGGTCCTTGGGATTGATCTCGTCCTCTGGCGAAATTAGTCTTTCCCTTATCGCTGAGCAACTCTTTCAGGTATCCTTGGTTTAGCATCCTAACTACTTCTTGTCGTAGACCTATGCAATCTTCGGTCCTGTGCCCCCTTTCCTGATAGAATTCGCATAGGACGTTTGACCTCCTTGTGCTAGGATCTTATTTCATTTTCTGCGGCCATTGCACCTTTGTGCCCAGGTTCTCCAGTGCGTACACTATTTCTAAAGGGGACACACAAAAGTTATGGGCAGATAATAAAGGAGGCATACCTCTTTCATTCCGGAGTGGGACGACGTGATGCTGTACTGCATCTGGGCGCCTTGGAGGGGGTGGATTGGAGGCCCTGACGTAGGGCTGATGCCTTTCTTTGTTGAAGCGTGGGGGTTGTTCCCGTCATCCGTCGTTGCGTCGATCCCTTCTTGCTTCTAATTGTATCGTCATTAGCCACTGGGTTGACCCGTTGATATCGTCTTCGCCCGCTCTTACTTCGGCACAGTAGCCATTGTGGATCTCTTCCCATGTGGTGGGGGGATATTTCATAAGTCGGCTTAGCAGCTTTTTGGTCGCTCTCGAACCATCTCTGTTCAGCCCATTTTGAAAAGCCGCAACTGCCTTGCCTTCTGATACGTTTGGCAAACTCATTCTTACCCTGTTGAATCTGGCCAAGAAGTCTCTGAGTCCCTCACCTGTTGTTTGCCTGACTACAAAGATATCGTTGATCCTAGCTTCGGCCTTCTTCGCTCCTGCATGGGCAGTGGCAAATTTGTCCGCCATTTCTTCGAACGTCGATATCATCATAGCTGGCAGTTGAGAGTACCACGTTAAGGCCCCTCCCGTAAATGTTCTCCAAACTTTTTCAGCAGCACGGATGGTACTTGTTCTTTTGACAGATCGTTGCCTTTCACAACGGTCATACAATGAATCAGATGATCCTCGGGATCCGTAGTCCCGTCATATATTTTTAAGTATGGTGGCATCTTGAAGGTTTTTTGGATTGGGTGAGGGGCAGCCTCCTCACTGTACGGTTGTTCGACGAACCATCATACGTCGCGCTTTGGCAGTAGCTTAGGGGCACCAGGAATTTTGTCTACTCTTTCCTGGTGCTCTTTCATTTGATCACAGAGCGCTTTGTTTTCATTCTCCATCTCTTCCATTTTCTTAAGGACGGTTGCAAGTGCACCATCGCTGGCATCAGCATCGATGTGAGTGTTGCTTGCTCGTACAGTCGGTGGAAATAGTGACTTCTGCTGCCGGCGAGTCCCTGGTATTCCCTTGGGGTGATTTTTCGAGCAAACTACTTAGAGTGTTTGTCAACCATTCTTCCAGTAGCTTCTTAACCACCGGGGGTGTTTCTTTGTCGGCAGATATAGAAGCCCCTTTCTCGTGCAAAATCGTTAAATCTTCTAGCGAAGAGGGTGAGATCTCCCCATCCGGTGCATTACTAGGCGTTGTGCTCGTGATATTTTTCTACCGGCCTCGTTGAGAGGGCCTATGAGGTTGGTTGCGACATCTGCTATTGTCTTCATCCTTGCTTCTCTTTCTGCCATCGTTCGGCTTCTATGGAGTATGAAGAACGGTGATCGTTGTTTTTTGGTATCCTAGGTATGAACTATGGTTTCGATTGCCGAAATCCCCACAGACGGCGCCAAATTATTTGTCCCAAAAGTTTTTGAATACTTTCTGAGCAAATCAATCAAAATAAATCAAGGGTAAATCGTAATCGAAGATAATAAGACCTTAGGGTATATCATATGTTCGTTCGTTTTCGGTTTCAGTATGTGAAAGAGATTCAAAGATCAAGAGAGTGATTTAGAGAGAGAGAGAGAGAAAGAGAGATAAAAAGAAATTTAATAATCCCCCCCCCCCACAATGCTAGGATCCCCTTTATATATTAAGGGACCCTCCTTCCCATATTAAAATAAATAGAAAATACATTTCCTTGAAGGGACGACGGAACCTATGGTGTCGTTTCTCCTAATGCCACTAAGTCGTACCTCTGCCCGGCTAATGCATGCTTGACGGTTATCCGTGCCGACACAGAGACGTGGTTAGTCAAATTCGACCCCATACAAATTGCTAATCATATTTTAACGTTGAATTAGTGATAAATTATTAAGAAATTCTATTAGCTACAGCCTACAAGTAATTTAGCGACATATTAGTATGTCCATAGCTAATTTTAGTTTTTTTTTTTGGTAATATAACCTCGAATAATGAATTAGTGATTGGCCGAGCTGGCTTGGCGTCACTGTTATTAGATTGACATATAAGTACTATTTAATATTCTGGCGTACCTTATTTCAATTTGCATGTGATGTTGTGCTTAACATAGTTGTAGACAGCATACGTACTACTACAGACGCTTGAGTTCGGTGCGAAAGCGAGAATTTTTTTTAGTGAAAAAGCAATGGAAAATAAAAAAAATAAAAAAATTGGCACAAAAAAAGAATTTAAATCGTAATGGTTCCAGCAATAAACTTTTTTTTTTGGGTTGTGTTTAACCAAAAAATGATAATTTGGTCAAAGCTAGAATTTAAGATAAGAAATCGGGTTACTGATAATCAAG
>MU727121.1:22850-40958 GCA_026770625.1 Nicotiana glauca | reverse complement strand
AATATATATATATATATATATATATATATATATATATATATATATATATATATATATATATATATATATATATATAGAGCATTTGACACCATTTGAAAGACAATCCTCTTATAAAGTTTTCTCGAAGAAGAAATATGACGGCATTTGACTATATTTGCAATATATCGAGTAACAACACGAATTAAAATTTGAAGGTATGAATAGTGAGATTGTGGCATGTTCCAGACCGCGACAAACCAGACAACACCGTCTCCCTTGAATTAATTATTCAAGACAAAAAAGGTCCATTCTTGTTTAGTTGCACTTATTTTTTCATAAAAATTTGACTACAACACTGTACAGCTGATTATTTGTCTGACTCTTATATTAATTAAGAATTTTTTTATTCTAGGGCGATCGTATTCATGCGACTGTTGGTCGGTCACTTATACGTATGTTCAAACCAAAGATAAAAGAATTAGGTTTGTACGTTATGAAGAACTTTATGGTTGGACCAAATTATACAAAACTTAAATACACGCGGCATAAATTGAAGTTGGAATTTACTTATAATATGATTGTAGAGGAGGCAAATGATCATCTTTTTGGTATGACTATCTTCGACTTAAAACCTTATGAGTATTTGATAAACAAAATTGATGTTGAAGAAAGTGAACTCTTCGGTAAGTATTTAATTCGCAATTCTTTTTTTAATGTCTTATCAACTTTCTCCTGATTATTTTTTAAAATTATTATAGATGTCATTGGAGAGGTTGTAAGTTATGGTGAGGTAGAATACCATAACCAAGGTGATAAAACCAGCAATTATATGAATGTGGAACTTGAAGATCATGAGTAAGATTGCGTCTATGAATTTACTTTGTTATATATTTTAACATGATTACTTATCGTTGTCTGATTAAGTTGTTATATATTAACATGATTACTTATTGTTGTCTAATAAATTGTTATATAAATTACATAGGATGAATAATATCTCGACAACATTTTGGGGAGAATTTGTTGACCAAATATTGCCACATTTACAGGGATAACCCCATCAATTGGTCATAATTGTTATGCAGTTGATAAAATCTCACAAATTTCAAATAGTAATCATCAACGATAAGTGTTTGATTAAAGCTATATTCTATCATCAACGGTCATAATTGTTATGCCACATTTACATGGATCACCCCATCAGCCGGTTATAAGTTTTTGATTAAAAAATGGTACAACTTTTGACTTATAGGTTTCATGGCACAAATTAAAGCTATATGGATAGACTTTGTGTGATTGAGCACAAATAGTACTGTTATGTGAAAACTACATTCTCAAGATGTGCATCCATTGCTTGAAAAAGGACCTGCCAATGTTAATAATTAAAATTTGGAAAAGTAGATGAAACATGAATAAGGAAATTGAAGTCGTAAGTAGATGAAAAACAGAACAATACAGTGATATTGGTGATCAACAAAAATGAATAAATAACAATTTTGTTCAACTGTTCTTAAGTTCTACCATTTCATTCCTATTCACTCATGGCTTCTCTTTGAATCTCCTTTTGAATTTTAAGCATGAGCAGTAGGTAATATCTTAACAAATGCCAGAAAGTTTTCTAAATATTAGATATGCATAAGCATCAACAATAGGTCATGGCACCAATTAGAGATATATGGACAGACTTTGTGTGATTGAGCACAAATAGTATTGTTATGCACTCCTTTCCTCTTTTGTTTGTCCTTGGTTTGCTCTTACACAATTAGAACAAAACTTGTCTTCAACTGTTATCAGCAGTTTGGGAGTGACTTATCCATGATACAATAACTTTTTCCTGGCTGGACACGTAGTACTGTACAAGCTAAAATACAATAAAGAATAGCAGCACATCCATTTAGGCTTCCATGGTGGCCAAAGAGTTACTTTCTTCAGACCCGATAGATATTTCTCATTGTATCCTTCCTATGACTCCATATCTTAAGTCAGTCTTCAGATTTGATATCTTAGGTTATTTATGTTGATTAGACTCTATATATTGTTATGAGTTTTGTGCTTCCTCAACTGAATGTTTACTGCTGTAGTGTTCCACTCTCCAAGAAAAAAAAAACCTGCATAATGTATTTTCATTGATTTTGTGCATTGTTTTCTTGTATGATTTGTTTGCAAAATGTTTGGCTAAATAAAATGAAGCTTAAATGTGAGTGGTTCATGTGATAATTGGTATTTTCAGCACTATACTTTTCAGATATTGAAAGTTGACTTATTTCCTAGCATCAGCAAAATAACAATTATGATTCATATTATCTATCGCATATTGTTGTTAGCCATACACTTAAGCATGGTGAGATATTTGCCCTCTTTCCTGCTCTGTAGCTTTTTCTAACCTTCTGGTCATAATCTGGAGTCTTTTATTTTTTGATGTAAGAATTTAATGTTGTTCTCTATGTACACTTCCTTAACCGTAGCAATAGCCATAATGTTTCAGCTGGAACACATCTCATAGAGATGTAACCAATCGTTCCAAAGGTAAATTTTCTTCAACTTTCTCTACTGTACTTATATTTATTTATTTTTCACCGCATCACCAGATGTTGGTGTGCTTATCGCTGCTGGCACTGTAGCCTTCTCAATATCAATGACGACATTATCTGATTTTCCATCCTTTTTCATCAAAAGAAGAGCAGTTTCATTGGTGACTTCATTCTTCTATTCCTCAACTACTGAGGGAGGCTTTTTGTTTTTTCCTTTAGCCTTCACCACTACAGCCATATGATTGCTACCTTTCTGAAACTCATTTAGTATGTCATATGACGACATATCAGCAGGAACACTGGTAAGATGTATGAAAAATAATGATGTTAGGTTATTAGTTCATACAAGTTCTAACAGTGTGAAATTGGTCACACCTGATAATGGAGTCCAATTTAACAAGTTCTAACTAGCCTGTCATTGATTTGATGCAGAGGTCTTCATTAATATATTGGATGTTGCTTTTACTATCTATTTACAAATGAATAGTCGATATTGTTTGTGATTATTTTCTATCGCTATTCTTTTTAATGAGTATAAGCATTCTTTGTAATCTCCTAACTGAATTACACATATATTTAACAAGTGTTTTGGTACTCGGTCTCATCGATGTTCCAACTTTAACGTTTCTTCCTTTCCAAATTCTGAATTATGTATCAATGTCTCATCAGATTTCAGAAATCTGCAATCACTTGACCTTTGTGGTGGTGTGTTAGCTGATGCTGGAGTCGAGAACATAAAGGATCTTTCTTCCCTGATATTTTTAAACCTATCACAATTGAAAAGTGATATTTATTATATTTTCCTATTGCTATCTCACTTTCGCATCCAAGCTTGGAGTTAAGGCAACATTTATTTGCTCATAGTCAGCCATTGAGATCACTTCGTTCATCTCTACATCTATTAAAGTAGAGATATAAGAAACCACAGTCATATACAATCTTGAGAGTGTTAGCTCCATATTTGGATACAATTGGAATAGTTCAACAGTCGTGTAATAATACAATAAAGTTTTGAGTTTTCAGTTAGCTAAATAAACAATAATGAGAATGAAGCATACAAATTAGTACTAACATTACTGTTTACTTTCTGTTCATTTTGCATTCTTGCATTTGTATTACATATTTTCACAGGCCAGAGTACACTTATGAATGTCTTTATCACTTTAACTCTTGGAATATTTCACAATTTATCTCCCATTTCAAGAAAGCCACTACTGTCATACCATACTTTCAATAGAATTCAAATGAGCAAACAATTAAGACCAATATTATCATGCTAATATATTATTTTTACAATCCGCGCATCGCGCGGGTACGTATACTAGTTGAAGTTAATGACAAAAATGTTTTCAAAGTTAAGAAATAGACGTTACATAACTTTAAATGCATTAAGCAAAAAACGTTATCAAACAACAAATATCTTGTCATAAATATTTTTGATAGCCATAATGATAGCTATTTAATGTGATGACCCGACCCGTAGTCTCATGTGTTTCCTTCTCGTTTTACCCGTTTATTGCTTCTTCATGATTTATTATATGTTTTGGGTAAGTTTGAGTAAACTCGGATTGGATTTGGTAGGAAATGGGGCAATTAGTCTCTTAAAGTAAAGGTTGGTTTGGAAAAGTCAACCAAAAGTTGACTTGTGAGTTAGAGGGCTCAGATGTGATTTCCGACGATTCGGTTAGCTTTGGGGGATAATTTGAGGCTTAGGAGCGCAATCAGAAGTAATTTTGGAGGTTCGGTGTAGAATTAGGCTTGAATTGGTGAAGTTAGTATTTTGGCGATATCCGGTTGATAGGTGAGATTTCAATCCGAGGGTCGGAATGGAATTTCAAGAGTTGTAGTAGCTTCGTTAGGTGATTTGTGTTGTGTGTGCAAAAATTCAGTTGAATCGGAGGTGTTTAGGTCGGGTTTTTGATCGAATGTGAGTATCAGAAGAATTTGATAAACTTAGGCTTTGATTTGGTGAAATTCGATGATTTTGATGTTAACGAAAGTGTTTTGATGATTCGAGCAAGTTCAAATAAGGTAATAGATCATGTCTGTGCTTTTGGTTGGGGTCCCGGGGCCTCGGGGTGGATTCGGGTGGTTAAACGGAGAGTTTGGAGTTTGTTGCATGTTTAAGAATTTCTGGTTCTGTCATTTCTGCATCTGCAGAAAAGAGACCGCAGAGGCAGTTCCGCAGATGCGGTAGGGAGGTCGCAGAAGCAGTCCTTGAGGGCTTGGCAATTTCCGCAGAAGCGGAAGGCAGTCCGCAAAAGCGGACATCGCAGGAGCGATTTTCGACCGCAGAAGCGGTCTTGGAGATTTTAAGTTAGACCGCAGAAGCGATTATTTTGACGCAGAAGCGGGAGCCACAGGTGCGGTATCCCAACCGCAGAAGCGGAAACCTGGCTGGGTTTAAGTGAACAGTGTTTTCACGATTTTGAAAGAGAAATAACGTTTTGGACTTCAGACTAAGGAGATTTTGGGCGATTTTTGAAGAGGGTTTCGAGGGCTATCATCAGGCATGGATTCTTGGACTTAGATTATGATATTATATTGTATAAACATGGACTAACTCTGAAAACCCAAGGAATTAAAGGTTAAAAATGGAGGTTAGGGCTTGAAACTTAAGAGAGCTTAAACTAGTGATTTGAGGGGTCAAATAGACTCTGATTCTTGTGAATTTGATATGTATGGACTCGTGGTGACATAAGGATCGTATTGATGTAAAATTTTCTGGATTTTGAGAAGTGTGCTGGGGCTTGGGTTTTGCCACTTTTGTGATTTTCGATATTTTTTTATTCTTTTCGATTGGGTTATATTCCATTAGCCTATTATAATGTATTCGTTGTGGTTGTGGTTAGATGCAACGCGCGTGGAGGCCGATTTGAGGGGCAAAGGCATCGCAGGCTAGAGAATTCACCGGTTCGAGGTGAGTAATACTTGTAAATAATATCCTGAGGGTTTGAAACCCCGGATTTGCACATTATAGTGCTGTATCGAGGTGACTTGCACGCCGGATATGAACGTAGGGTAGAGCACAGTTGGGGATTGTGACTTGGTCCGCCCCGGTTGTTGATTTTGCTGCGTAATTAATTGAAACATACTTGATGCTATCATGATTTGGGCTGATTGACATATGTTGGGCTTCGTGCCGATTATTTGGATCCTTCAGGGATTGGTATCACTGTTTTTGCATTACTTTGCATATTATTTGGTCTCAGTCCAAGGTTTTAATACGGTTTTGCAAACTCAGCTATTTTTCTAAGACTTGAAAAACTTGAACAATATTTTATTGCCGTTTTGAGCTGAGAAATGTCATTTTAAAATGTGCCCAAGTGGTTTATGTGCATTTCTGGACTGAGCATGGATCGGGCTGCGCGCCGCAGTAGTGTTATAGTAATTTCTGGATATCTGGTTGGCTCGGGCTGCATGCTGCAGTGGTACTGTATTGATATTGAGGTCGAGGGCTTGGATGATGCCACGAGATGGCTTGATTATCGCGCTTGGGCTGTAGGAGCCCTCCGGAGTCTGTACACACCCCCAGTGAGCGCCGTCGACGGTAAATAGATCGGACTGCATGCCGCAGTGGGTACTGTAATGTACCACCATATGCATTGCATTGCATTTATGCATTTATTCATTATTTGTTGTTTGTGATATTTCTTGAGATATCTATCTGCTGTTATGGTATTATCTGATCACTCCTAAGGAGGATAATTTTCAGACAGTGGTAACAATGACACTGAATTATACGTTTGGTCTGGTAACAATGACTGACCAGGAATGACACCGCGTGGTTAGGTAACAATGGCTAACCATGAACGAGAATAAGGCCCGAGGGGCGAGGTTCTGTGAATAGCGACACTGATTGATTGGGATTATTTTTGCAACTGTTGAAAAGATTAATTTCAAAAGAGGTTTAAACTGAACCAAGGAAATTTTCAAAGATTTCACATGTTTTTGATTTCTAAAGGAGTTTTACACTGTATCTATACAGCATGATGATCTGCTATACGTGTTTTCTTGCTGCTCAGTTATTATTTACTCTTATTACTCACTGAGTTGGAGTACTCACTTTACTCCCTGCACCTCGCGTGCAGTTGCAGGTGTTGTTCACTCGATAGCGGGTTATTAGCGGATTGAAGGTATTACTATCGTAGCTGAGCAAAGTGACCGCTAGCGTTCGCGACACCGGACTTCATCTTTTGAACTCCAAATTTTATTTTGTATATATTATTGGCCCTGTGGTGGTGTTCAGTCTTCTTTAGATGCTCGTAACTTGTGACACCCCGGTTGGGTTGTGTTGGATTGTAAATACTGGTTATTATTGTCGTTAAGCTGTATTTTATCTATTCATTTATGTTTAATAATTGTTAAAGAGATGATTTGGGTTAGTTGGTTGGCCTTGTCTTCACGAGAGGTTCCATCACGATCGGGTTTGGAAATTGGGTCGTAACAAGTTAATATCGGAGCCTAGGTTACTAGGTCTCACGAGTCATGAGCAGGTTTAGTAGAGTCTCGTGGATCGGTAATGAGATGTCTGTATTTATCCTCGAGAGGCTGCAGAAACCTTTAGGAAACTTCACATTCTTGAATTCTTATCGTGCGTCCTTGATTCAGCTTGAAATATAACACTTTGAATTCCTTCCACACATTCGTATGCACGAAAGAGCGCTTAGTATCAAAGGTGCCTTGATGGCTTGTGATTCCTCGATCGAAGGGCGAGACGTTATCTCTGTGAGTTTGATGTTAGGCCAGTCTGGAGGACTTGAGGCCGGATCCTTGCCTATGGCTTGAGCACCGAGGTGCTGATTATGTGAGCAAGTGTTTGGACTTATATTTTCGGTATTGTCCCTATTAACCGGAATGGTGGTTGGTATTAATGTGATGAGTATATTAGTACGGCGAGATGTATCTATATGACTTGGTAGTGAAAAAGAAGTCTGCTGGATAATAGATGAACTGTTAAGAAATTTGATTCCTATTGTGATTTGATGTGTAGCCCGATTATGGGCGCGTGAAGAACATTTTCGCGTCTCCTAGTTGGTAAGTAAAGTGCAACACGTGAAGCAGTATGAGTTTAGACTCAGGAAGACTAAAATGACTGTGTAGCATATATGATGGTGGAAGGTGTGCTGAAATACTAAATTGAGACGAAGGAAGTGGGTTATCTCCTGTGGAGTGTTCTTTAGTGGTATGATCCTTATGTGTATGTTAGAAGATCTCCTGTGTAAGTGAAGGGTATGTGTTGAAATCTGAGAATTCGGGTCGCGTAAGGAGCAAACTCGAGGTCTGCAGAATATTTTAGTACTAGATAATCTGTGTTTTCATAAACTAGTAAATGATTTGAGTTTAATCTCACCATGATATTGTGGCATCATTAGAGAAAAGGTATTGTAAGTTGTTAAGCGTGTCTTGATATATGGCTTCGAGCCAAGTTGGGGGGGTTGCTATTGATTAGCTGACTGCACGGTTATGTTCTATTTTGGTTCCGTATCGAGGTATGCTAGCGGATCAGTCCTAGTTGCAGAAATTGAGCCGAGGATGGAACGGGTGAAGCAAAATTTTGACAAAAGGCTATATGGTGCTTCGTAGATGTGTGAAAATAATAGGGTGTCTTGAGCTGTTGTTGATAAAGAATGCTCGGTGCTTAGAGCAGAAAGTTGCTTAGTTGTATTGGAATGGGATCATATTCTGCGGTGTCAGAGTGATAATAAGGCATGAGTGATTCTGTTTGTTAAGTCAGGTAATTTGCAGTTTGAATAAGAGTGAATGACTCTTGAGAATGATTTTATTGTGTTCAAGATTCTACATGAAACGATCAGGTGTCTCAAGGGTGTGTATGTGGTCAGAGACAGTGTCTTCATCGAGAAGGTCAAGACTTGTGGTATTTCATGTTAATTATGGAATTCTATGTATCAGTATCTGGAAAGTAATGGTAACGAATTCAGATTCGTAGGAAGTTCTTCAGAGTAGGTTATTTTGGGAATGTGGTGTTTTTGGGAACATTTGAGCGAGTATTCAGCGGCTTATGGGTCTTAGACAGTGTGGTATCGTGCTTGGGGCTCGTGTGGTAAGCCTGGATTGAGGCATTGTGGTGCTACAGCAAGAAGGAATGTCAAGTGGATGATGAATCACAAAGGAAATCAGATAGATAGAATAGCTTGATGGTAGACCGAATCGGTATGGTAAGGATATGATTAATTCTTTGTGTGTGCTCGAGGAAATGAGTTCGTACAGGTATGTTGCAGCAAAGCTCTTGAGTTCTGACAGCTTGTTTAGCTTGGTTTAGATAGAAGGATTCAGTCCTGACAGTTTAGCTTGTGCAAAGGGAAATGGGGAAGAATTCTTGTTAGGTTTTCACCATGGTTTGGAGATGTATTTATCTTCTATGGGCATGAGAAGCATAGAATGCGTAATGCTTTTCTTCCAAATGGGATCAGTGGAAGTTGTTGGCTAGGTGAGTTACAGTTCAGTTCTGAAAAGAAGTTCATAAAACTCTTAAGTGAAGAGTAGCCTCAGATAACAAAGGAAATGATACTGCTAATTGGAAGTGACTTGACGAGAGTATTTGTCTCGGAAAGGTGTAATATGACTTAACTGATGATACTTCGGTAGTATTGCGGCGTTTTCTTGTTAGATCGACTGCTGATGACTAAGTGGTTTGATGGCACTGGGAAATTTTAAGAATATCTTTCATGGAATGACTGGGTACTTGAGATGTAATATGTATTCATACGGCGAAAGTTGGGATCAGGTACTGTGATTTGTGTGCTATATGGAGTTGGAGACTGGGAGTTCTCATGTTTAGACTATGTAGTGGTTGTAGATCGTGTGTATTGGTACCGTTAGCGGCTATTAGGATTTGGAAGCCCGAGTGGGTCTTTCTTTGCTTGGTATATTGGATTTTGGATATGACATTGGGGTGTAGACTGGTTGTCCCAGTGTTGAGGTTCCTCATATTGGTTCAATTCCAGTGTTAAGGCCTTTTCGGATGTGTGTTCCAGTGTGAGTTGTTTTCCGCGTTGCGTGACGTTATGATTTGCAGACTGTGGGCACATATAGTGCGGTGCTATCGAGATTCATAGTGGAAGTTGAGGGGGGGAACCTCAGTTGTGTTTGAGTTTTGTATCTTACAACGCTATATGTAGATATCATTATGCACTCAGTATGCTTACGACCGATACTCGGTACATTGTTATAATGAGCAAATTTGGCTCGATGTGCATCTCCCTATGTGAGATATTCATGTGGATCGGGTGGCATGCCGCCATGGGTATGTTATCTGGATCGGGTTGCACGCCGCAACAGTTTGATGTTGAGAATAGTTTTCCATATGTTACTTTGTATGCCTTGCTTCCTGGTTTCTAAGGAAAGTCCATATTGGGTGTTGCTTGGCGAATGGCGCACCGGTTGTGTCCTTTCAGGATTGAATGATGTATATTACTTGCTTCACCATGGGTATAATGATTTGTTTGGGTTCCAGATATCATGCGTGGTCGTCAATTTCGAGTATAGCGGCTTGAGGTGCTTCATGTGTAATAGTGTTTGGATAAGATCGCGCATTGTAGCGTGGCTACGTGGAGATTAAACCCTTCGGGGTAGATTCAGGTATTCTATTTCTATGATGTGGGACGGGGTCCCAGCCTTGTGTTGTGATGGTACTGAGGAGTTTGAGTTATAACTCTTTTGTTGAGTCATTTGTCATAATTTGAGTATGTTCAGACCGCCCTTCATTGGTGCGTGGATTATGCAAGCTGTGGCTTAGGCCTGTGATGAGGTGTCATATCACCAGAGTGGTGTATTGGATTCGAGGTTATCATGGGAGTCATTAATGAATACGAACATATTTGATTACAGCTTGTTGGAAGAATAATATCGAGGTTCGGTTCGGGAATCTGCTATGGTGTTAGTCAAAAGGGAAGTGGTTTCATGAGTGGTTGATCTGAGAAATGATTATGGTTTGCTGTGTGTTTCATAATCATTAGTAGGATATGAAAGTTTTGGAATGAGACATTAGCTAATAAGAGGTTTTTATCGGTATATGGTTGTTATGGATAGCTGTCGTGAATGGGAGTTATCGCTACATGTGTTTGAGCTATGTGGTATATCATAGAATTGCACCGGAGGTTGTAGGTAAGGGTTATTACAGCTGGTTCGGACTTATCCTGAGTATATATGTGAGGTTCTGGTCTTGTGTACAATTTCGGAAAGTGCGATGTAGTTCTACGGGTCATGGTCTAGGTGGGTTGTGAGATTTCAACTATGTTGTGTTATCGGACCTATGTGAGAGAGGGTGACGTGGGATCACCCCGGGTATATGCTTGGTAAGGTTATTCAGCTATTGGTTGGCTTCTAGGAAAACTTTGGGTACGCTCGAGGACGAGCGTTGGTTTAAGTTGGGGAAGATATGACGACCCGACCCATTGTCTCATGTGTTTCTGTCCCGTTTTCCCCGTTTATTGCTTCTTCATGATTTATTATATGTGTTGGGTGAGTTTGAGTTGACTCGGATTAGATTTGATAGGAAATGGAGCAATTAGTCTCTTTAAGGAAAGGTTGGTTTGGAAAAGTCAACCGGACGTTGACTTGTGAGTTAGAGGCTCGGATGTGATTTCCGACGATTCGATTAGCTTCGGGGGATGATTTGAGGCTTAAGAGCGCTATCAGAAGTAATTTTGTAGGTTCGGTGTAGAATTAGGCTTGAATTGGTGAAGTTAGCATTTTGGCGATATCCAGTTGATAGGTGAGATTTTGATCCGAGGGTCGGAATGGAATTCCGAGAGTTGCAGTAGCTTCGTTAGGTGATTTTTGATGTGTGTGCAAAATTTTAGTTGAATCGGAGGTGTTTAGGTCGGGTTTTTGATCGAATATGAGTTTCGGAAGAATTTGATAAACTTAGGCTTTGATTTGGTGAAATTTGATTATTTTGATGTTAACGAAAGAGTTTTGATGATTCGAGCAAGTTCGAATAAGGTAATAGATCATGTCTATGCTTTTGGTTGGGGTCCCGGGGGCCTCGGGTGGATTCGGGTGGTTAAATGGAGAGTTTGGAGTTTGTTCCATGTTTAAGAATTTCTGGTTCTGTCATTTTCGCATCTGCGGAAAAGGGACCGCAGAGGCGGTTCCGCAGATGCGGCGGGGAGGTCGCAGAAGCGGTCCTTGAGGGCTTGGCAATTTCCGCAGAAGCGGAAGGCAGTCCGCAAAAGCGGACATCGCAGGAGCGGTTTTCGGCCGCAGAAGCGGTTCTAGAGATTTTGGGCGATTTTTGAAGAGGGTTCGAGGGCTATCATCAGGTATGGATTCTTGGACTTAGATTATAAACATAGATTAACACTGAAAACCTAAGGAATTAAAGGTTAAAAATGGAGGTTAGGGATTGAAACTTAAGAGAGCTTAAACTAGTGATTTGAGGGATCAAATGGACTCTGATTCTTGTGAATTTAATATGTATGGATTCATGGCGAGATAAGAATCATACTGATGTAAAATTTTTTGGATTTCGAGAAGTGGGCCCGAGGCTCGGGTTTTGCTAATTTTTTGGTTTTCGATATTTTTCGATTGGGTTATATTCCCTTAGCCTATTATAATGTATTCGTTGTGTTTTTGGTTAGATACGACGCGCGTGGAGGCCGGTTTGAGAGGCAAAGGCGTCGCGGGCTAGAGATTTTACCAGTTCGAGGTGAGTAATACTTATAAATGATATCTTGAGGGTTTGAAACCCCGAATTTGCACATTATAGTGCTGTATCGAGGTGACTTGCACGCCGGAAATGAGCGCGGGATAGAGCACCATTGGGGATTGTGACTTGGTCCGCCCTGGTTGTTGATTTTACTGCGTAATTAATTGAAACTTACTTGATGCTATCATGATTTGGGCTGATTGACATATGTTGGGCTTCGTGCCGATTATTTGGATCCTTTGGGGATTGGTATCACTGTTTTTGCATTATTTTGCATATTATTTGGTCTCAGTCCAAGGTTTAATACGGTTTTGTAAACTCAGCTATTTTCTAAGATTTGAAAAACTTGAACAATATTTTATTGCCGTTTTGAGCTGAGAACTGTCATTTTAAAATGTGCCCAAGTGGCTTATGTGCATTTCTGGACTGAGCATGGATCGGGCTGCGCGCCGCAGCAGTGTTATAGTGATTTCTAGATATTTGGTTTGCTCGGGCTGCACGACGCAGCGGTACTGTATTGATATTGAGGCCGAGGGCCAGGTTAATTCCACGAGATGGCTTGATTATCGCGTTTGGGCTGTAGGAGCCCTCTAGAGTATGTATACACCCCCAATGAGCGTCGTCGACGTTAAATGGATCGGACTGCACGCCGCAGTGGGTACTGGAATGTACCACCACATGCATTGCATTGCATTTACGCATTTGTTCATTATTTATTGTTTGTGATATTTCTTGAGATATCTATCTGCTGTTACGGTATTATCTGATCACTCATAAGGAGGATAACTTTCAGACAGTGGTAACAATGACACTGAATTATACGTTTGGTCAGGTAACAACGACTGACCAGGAATTACACCGCGTGATCAGGTAACAATGGCTGACGAGAATAAGACCCGAGGGGCGAGGTTCTGTGAATAGCGACACTGATTGATTGAGATTATTTTTGCAACTGTTGAAAAGATTAATTTCAAAAGAGGTTTAAACTGAACCAAGGAAATTTTCAAAGATTTCACATGTTTCTGACTTCTAAAGGAGTTTTACACTGTATCTATACAGCATGATGATATGTTATACGTGTTTTCTTGCTGCTCAGTTATTATTTACTCTTATTACTCACTGAGTTGGAGTACTCACATTACTCCCTGCACCTCGTGTGCAGTTGCAGGTGTTGTTCACCCGGTAGCGGGTTATTAGCGGATTGAAGGTATTACTATCGTAGCTGAGCAAGCTGACCGCCAACGTTCGCGGCGCCGGACTTCATCTTTTGAACGCCTAATTTTATTTTGTATATATTATTGGCCCTGTAGTGGTGTTCAGTATTCTTTAGATGCTCGTGACCTGTGACACCCCGGTCGGGTTGTGTTGGATTGTAAATACTGGTTATTATTATCGTTAAGCTGTATTTTATCTATTCATTTATGTTTAATAATTGTTAAAGAGACGATTTGGGTTAATTGGCTGGCCGTGTCTTCACGAGAGGCGCCATCACGACCGGATTTGGAAATTGAGTCGTGACATTTAAGGTTAGTAAAATTATTATATTCAAAATTAAACTAATTTTCAGTTACAAATATATTTAAAATATTATTATATTAAAGGCTCATTAACATGATATCAAAAGAATAAACCTAAACATCATTTTGAATATTTCTTTTTGAGTTATCAAATTAATTTTCCAACAAAGTCCATACGAGGCAAATAGATTTGTAATCTCCTATTGTCATTTGATTCATGTATCGAGAAAACTCTATTATTGATAGATTTGTTATGTTAATTTTTGGAACAACGAAGAATTTATGGAGAGAAAAAAACTTCTTTTACCTAGTTTAATCTCTGTCACGACCCAAATCCCAAACCCGGTCGTGATGGTGCTTCTCGGGAAGACAAGGCCAGCCAACAAAACAAACACTTCCTTTTAACAGTTATTTAACATTTATAAAGCTAAAACATGATTATCATAATCAAAAGCGCGGAAAAACAACGATAACAGCAGGGGACCATCCTGTCACAGCCCGACATCAGGCTGTCACTAGTCATGATCTACTACAGAGTTCACTAAAGTACTACAAGTCCGGAAATAGGAACAAAGTCTAAAAGTAACAGGAACAACATAAGATTAGGGAGAAGATCTGGTGCCGCGGACGCTACCAGTCACCTGACTCAGCCATGCGAACAAATCTTCAAACAGCTCAAAACCCGCTACCGGGTAGTCAAGTACCTGCATCTGCACACGAGGTGCAGGGAGTAAAGTGAGTACTCCAACTCAGTGAGTAATAAAAGTAAATAATAGCTGAAAGCAAGAAATCACATAAAACACTCCATCATGCTATATAGAACAGTACAACCCTTTTTAGAAAACAGTAAAACCGTGAAATCCTTTGGAAAACATCTAGGCTCAGTCAAAAACCTCTTTTAAAAATGATCTTTTCAACAGTTGCCAAAAACAATTTCAACAAGTAAGAAATAATCAGAAATCTGCCCCTCGGGCTCAATATCAACCTATCAGTACAGTATCAGCCCCGCGGGATCACTCCCAACCCACAAAGTACAACATCAGCCTCTCGGGCTCACTCCCAACTCACAAAGTACAACATCAGACTCTCGGGCACAGCACTCCATTAACAAATAACACTAGGGTATCTGGTAAACAGTGTAAGAAGTAGCATGAATGCCGATGATATGGGTCCTGAATGTCATGACAACATTACAAAATAAGAACAAATGCATGAGTGGAATGCAATGCATATAATGGTACACTCTAGTACCCGCTGCGGCGTGCAGCCTGCTCCATTTATTTATCGTCGACGACGCTCACTGGGGTGTGTACAGACTCCGGAGGTGCTCCTATAGCCCAAGCGCAATAATAAGCCATCTCGTGACATCACATCTAGGCTCTCAGCCTCATCTCAATATCAGTATAATCATCCAGGCACTCGGCCTCAATAACAATGTAACACTGCTGCGGCGCGCAGCCCGATCCATGATCAGTCCAGAAAATCATCATAAGCCCCTTGGGCATTTATAAAACAGTAGTCCTCAGCCCGAAATATCATTCAAAATATCATTTGAGTTTTCAAAACTTAGAAGTATGGCTGAGTTTGCAAAATAGTATTTAAAACCTTGAACTGAAACCAAATGATATGCAAGATATGCTAAAATAGTAATATCAATCCCCGAAGGATTCACATAGTTGGCACGAAGCCCAAACATGGCAGTCAGCCCATAGTATGATGATACAAGTAGTTTCAGTCAAATACACGGTAAAATCAACAACCGGGACGGACCAAGTCACAATCCCCAATGGTGCTCTACCCCACGCTCATATCTGGCGTGCAAGTCACCTCAATACAACACTATGATGTGCAAATCCGGGGTTTCAAACCCTCAGGATATCATTTACAAGTATTACTCACCTCGAACCGGTGAAATTCATCGCTCGCGACGCCTTTGCCCCTCAATTGGCCTCCACGCGCGTCGAATCTAACCAAAATCAGAGCGAATACATTACAATATGCCAAGGGAGTAATACCCAATCGAAAACAATCGAAATATGGAAAAAATCCTGAAACTAACAAAATTCGAGCCTCGGGCCTGCTTCTCGAAAAATTATAAAATTAACATCACTGGATTCCTTATCTTGCCACGAGTTCATACATACCAAATTCACAAAAATTGGAGTCTATTTGACCCCTCAAATCACTAGTTTAAACTTTAAATTTTCAAGCCCTAACCTCCATTTTTAACCTTAATTCCCTTGGTTTTTCAGTGTTAATCCATATTTTTACACCATAATAACATAATCTATGACCAAGAATCCATACCTGATGAAACCTCTCGAAACCCTATTCAAAATTGTCCAAAAATCACCTATGTCCGAAGCCCTAAATGTTTTCTCCTTCAAAATTCGTGAATGGGACTTAATATTGTTCTGCACTTTAATTACTGCTTCTGCGGTCACTGCTTTTGCGGTTCCCCAACCGCTTTTGCAGTTTCTCCCAAAAATGCCCAGACCGCTTCTACGGTCCAAAATCGCATCTGCGATGCCAGCTTTTGCGGAAACCCCTCCGCTTCTGCGAAAATTGCCCAAGCCCTCAGAACCGCTTTTGCGACCACCAAGACACATCTGCGGAACTGCCTATGCGGTCCCTTTTCTGCAGATGCGGAAATGACAGAACCAGCAAACTTCAAACCTGCAATAAACTCCAAACTCTCCGTTTAACCACCCGAACTCACCCCGAGGCCCCCGGGACCTCAACCAAAAGCACCAACATAAACCATAACATCATTCAAACTTGTTCCAATCATCAAAACACTATCATTAACATCAAAATCATCAAATTTCACCAAATCAAAGCCTATGTTCTTCAAGAACTTCCGAAATGCATTTTCGATCAAAAACCCAACCAAACGATGTCCGAACGACCTGAAAATTTGCAGACATATCCAAAATCAGCTAACGAAGCTATTGCAACTCTCGAAATTCCATTTCGATCCTCGAATCAAAATCTCACCTGCCAACCGAAATTCGTCAAAATTCAAACTTCGCCAATTCAAGCCTAATTCTACGCCGAGCCTCCGAAATCAATTCCGTTCGCACTTCTAAGTCACAAATTATCCCCCGAAGCTAACCAAATCACCGAAATTCACATCTGAGCCTTCTAACTATATAGTAAACTTCCGTTTCACTTTTCCTAAATAAGCTTCCTTCTAAGAGACTAAGTGCCTCATTTCCAACTAAAACCAATTCAATTCTATCCGATCAACTCAAATACTGATATTGAAACATAGAACAACATAATATGGGGGAAACGGGGCGGTAACTCACATGACAACGGGCCAGGTCATCACATCCTCCCCAACTTAAACAAACGCTCATCCTCGAGTGTAACCCAGAGTTGTCCTAGAAGCCAACCAAGGACTGAACAACCTTACTAGGAATATAACCGGGGTGATCCCACGTCACCCTATCTCTTATAGGTCTGACAACACAACATGGCTGAAATTACCCAATCCAGTCTAGCCCATAATTCACAGAACTACCTTTTCACTTCTGAAACTATCAATACGATCAAACCTTGCACCTATACTTTGAATAGTCCCGAACCAGCTGTAATAACCCATACTTGCAGCCTCAATGAAATCACACGATATACCACATAATCCAGCACCTAAAACGATAACTTCTATTCACACCAGCTGTCCACAACAACCATATACTGATAGAAACCTCTTATAGCTAAAGCCACATTCCAACACTTCATATCCTATCAATGATAATGAAACACACAGCAAACCGTAACCATTTCTCAGATTAACCACTCATGAAACCACTTCCTTTTTGACTAATACCACAGCGGATTTCCGAAATCATACTCGAAATCAGAACCTCGCGTTAATATTTAGAATAAACTCGAACCTCGATATTATTCTTCCATTCCAACAAGCTGTAATCAAATCTGTTCGTGTTCATTAATGACTCCAACGATCACCTCGAATTCAATGCACCACTCTGGTAAAATGGTACCTCATCACAGGCCTAAGCCACAACTTGCATAATCTACGCACCAATGATGGGCAGTCTGAACATACTCAAATCATGACAAATGACTCAAACAAAAGAGTTGTAACTCAAACTCCTCGGTACCATCACAACACAAGGCTGGGACCCCGTCCTGCATCATAGAAATAGAATACCTGAATCTACCCCGAAGGGTCTAATCTCCACGTAGCCTCCCTGCAATACGCGATCTTATCCAAACACTGCTACACATGAAGCACCTCAAGTCGCAATGCTCAAAATGGACAGCCACGCACAGATGGGTGTCTGAAACCAAGCAATCCATCACACCCACGGTGAGGCAAGTAATATACATCATTCAATCCTGAAAGGACACGACCGATGTGCCATTCGCCGAGCAACAC
>MU727121.1:0-22353 GCA_026770625.1 Nicotiana glauca | reverse complement strand
AATCACGAGCTTCCATAGATCTCATCTAGAAGAAAATCCTTACACATCTCATGCCTCTCATATTCGGAGAAGATGCACCTCTTCTACCATGGCAGTAATCAACAAGAACTCTCCCAGTACAAACTAAACTGCCATGACTGAATCCTTCTAACCAAATCACGCTAAGCAAGTCGTCAAAACCCCAGAGCATTGCTGCAAAATTACATGTGCTAACTCATTACCTCGAATACACACCAAGAATTAAGCATACCCTTACCATGCCGATCCGGTCTGTTATCAAGCTACTCCATTTATCTAAATTTCTTTTGATTCGTCTTCAACTTGATATTCCCCTTGTCGTAGTACCTCAATTCCTCAATCTAGGCTTACCGCACGAGAACCAAGCATAAGACCACACTAATAGGAGCCACAACCCGCTGACTACTCTCTCAAATGTTTCTAGAAACACCACATCTCAGAATACCTTACCCAGAAGAACCCTATTTGAATCTAACTTTGTTTCATTTACTTTCCTAATGCGGATACATAGATTACCATAATTAACATAAAATACCACAAATCTTGATCCTTTCCTAATGAAAACACAGTCCCTAGCCACATACCCAACCTTAAGACACCTGATTATTGCATGCCAAATCTTGGACACAATAAAACCATTCTTGAGAGTCATTCACTCTTACACAACTGCAATTTACCTGACTTAACGAACAGAACCACTTGTACCTTATTAGCACTCTGACACCGTAGGATATGATCTTATTCCAATACAAACGAACATCTTACTTCTCTATACACTGTGCATCCTTTATCAACAACTGCACAAGACATACTATTATTTCCTCACATCTACGAAGCACCATATAACCTTTATAAAAATTTTGCTTCACTCGTGCCATCCTCGGCTCGTTTTCTGCAACCAGGACTGATCCGCCAGCATACCTCGAAATGGAAACAACATAGCACATAACCGTGTGATCAGCTAATCAACAGCAACCTCCCCAACTTGGCTCGAAGCCATCTATCAGGACACATTTAATAACCGATAATACTTCTACTCTAATGATGCCACAACATTATAGTGAGATTAAACTCAAATCATCTACTACTTTATGAAAACATAGATCCTCGGATACTAAAATCCTCTACAAACCTCGCATTGATCCCCACATCAGCTGATCCACTCTCTAAAGTGACCCAAATTTCCCAATTACAACACGTATCCTTCCATTACACATGTGATCTTCTAAAAATATACATAAGAATCGTACCCCTTAAGAACACTCTGCAGGAGATAACCCAACTGCTTTGCCTCAGTTTAGTATTTCAGCACACCTTCCACTATCATACACATAACACAACCATTTAGTCTTCCTGAGTCTGAACTCATATCGCCACACATAATGTACTTCACTTCTCAACTGGGAGATACAAAAAAATTCTTCATGTGCCCATAATTCAGACTACACATCAAGCCACAATAGGAATCGAATCACTTAACAACCCATCTACTATCCTGCAGACTTCTTCGTCATTACCAAGTCATATAGAAACATTACACAGTACCAACATACTCATTACGTAGCTATCCAGCCGCCATTCCCACAATTAGGGATAATGCTGAACATATAAGTTCATAACACCAGCTCACAAAATCAGCACCTTGGTGCTCAAGCCATAAGTAAAGATCCGGCCTCAAGTCCTCCAGACTGGCCCAACATCAAACTCATGGGATCATATCTCGCCCCTTGATCGGGGAATCACAAGCCAGCAAGGCACATCTGACACTGAGCGCTCACATGCATATACAGAAGTGTGGAAGGAATTTCAAGAGTTACATCTCAAGCTGAATCAAGTACGCACGATAAGAATTCCAAGAAAGTGAAGTTTTCCTAAAGGTTCTGTAGCCTCTCGAGGATAAATACAGGCGTCTCCGTACCGATCTGCAAGACTCTACTAAACCTGCTCATGACTCGTGAGACCTAGTAACCTAGGCTCTGATACCAACTTGTCACGACCCAAATCCCAAACCCGGTCGTGATGGCGCCTCTCGGGAAGACAAGGCTAGCCAACAAAACAAATGCTTCCTTTTAACAGTTATTTAAAATTTATAAAGCTAAAACATGATTATCATAATCAAAAGCGCGGAAAAACAATGATAACAACAGGGGACCATCCCGTCACAGCCCGACATCAGGGTGTCACTAGTCATGAGCTACTACAGAGTTCACTAAAGTACTACAAGTCAAGAAATAGGAACAAAGTCTGAAAGTAACAGGAACAACATAAGATAAGGGAGAAGATCTGGTGCCGCGGACGCTAGCGGTCACCTGATTCAACCATGAGAACAAATCTTCAAACATCTCAAAACCCGCTACCGGGTGGTCAAGCACCTGCATCTGCACACGAGGTGCAGGGAGTAAAGTGAGTACTCCAACTCAGTGAGTAATAAAAGTAATAGCTGAAAGTAAGAAATCACGTAAAGCACTCCATCATGCTATATAGAACAGTACAACCCTTTTTAGAAAACAGAAAAATCGTGAAATCCTTTAGAAAACATCTAGGCTCAGTCAAAAACCTCTTTTAAAAATGATCTTTTCAACAGTTGCCAAAAACAATTTCAACAAGTAAGAAATAATCAGAAATCTACCCCTCGGACTCAATATCAACCTCTCGGTACAGTATCAGCCCCGCAGGCTCACTCCCAACTCACAAAGAACAACATCAGCCTCTTGGGCTCACTCCCAACTCACAAAGTACAACATCAACCTCTCGGGCACAGCACTCAATTAATAAATAACACCAAGGTATCTGGTAAACAGTGCAAGAAGTAGCATGTATGCCGATGATATGAGTGTTGAATGTCATGACAACATTACAAAATAAGAACAAATGCATGAGTGCAATGCAATGCATATGACGGTACACTCTAGTACACGTCGCAGCATGCAGCCCGCTCCATTTATTTATCGTCGACGGCGCTCACTGGGGTGTGTATAGACTCCGGAGGTGCTCCTATAGCCCAAGCGCAATAACAAGCCATCTCGTGACATCACATCTAGGCTCTCAGCCTCATATCGATATCAGTATAATCATCCAGGCACTCGGCCTCAATAACAATGTAACACTGCTGCGGCGTGCAGCCCAATCCATGATCAGTCCAGAAAATCATCATAAGCCCCTTGGGCATTCATAAAACAGTAGTCCTCAGCCCGAAATATCATTTAAAATATCATTTGAGTTTTCAAAACTTAGAAGTATGGCTGAGTTTGCAAAACAGTATTTAAAACCTTGAACTGAAACCAAATGATATGAAAGATATGCTAAAACACTAATATCAATCCCCGAAGGATTCACATAGTTGGCACGAAGCCCAAACATGGCAGCCAGCCCATAGTATGATGATACAAGCAGTTTCAGTCAAATACACGGAAAAATAAACAACCGGGACGGACCAAGTCACAATCCCCAATGGTGCTCTACCCCACGCTCATATCCGGCGTGCAAGTCACCTCAATACAACACTATGATGTGAAAATCCGGGGTTTCAAACCCTCAGGATATCATTTACAAGTATTACTCACCTCGAACCGGTGAAATTCGTCGCTCGCGACGCCTTTGCCCCTCAATTGGCCTCCACGCGCGTCGAATCTAACCAAAATCAGAGCGAATACATTACAATATGCCAAGGGAGTAATACCCAATCGAAAACAATCGAAATATGGCAAAAATCCTGAAACTAACAAAACCCGAGCCCCGGGCCCGCTTCTTGAAAAATTAACATCACCGGCTTCCTTATCTCGCCACGAGTTCATACATACCAAATTCTCAAAAATCGGAGTCCATTTGACACCTCAAATCACCAGTTTAAACTCTTTCAATTTTCAAGCCCTAACCTCCATTTTTAACCTTAATTCCCTTGGATTTTCAGTGTTAATCCATGTTTTTACACCATAATAACATAATCTAAGACCAAGAATCCATACCTGATGAAAGCTCTCGAAACCCTCTTCAAAATCGTCCAAAAATCGCCTAAGTCCGAAGCCCCAAATGTTTTCTCCTTCAAAATTTGTGAAGGGGACTTAATATTGTTCTGACCAGACCTTTTCGCTTCTGCACTTTAATTACCACTTCTGCGGTCATCGCTTTTGCGGTTCCCCAGCCGCTTCTGTGATTTCTCCCAAAAATGGCCAGACCGCTTCTGCGGTCCAAAATCGCATATGTGATGCCCGCTTTTGCAGAAACCCCTCCGCTTCTGCGAAAATTGCCCAGAACCTCGGAACCGCTTTTGCGACCACCAAGCTGCATCTGCGGAACCGCCTATGCAGTCCCTTTTCTGCAGATGCGGAAATGACAGAACCAGCAAACTTCAAACCTGTAATAAACTCCAAACTCTCCGTTTAACCACCCGAACTCACCCTGAGGCCCCCGGGACCTCAACCAAAAGCACCAACATAACTCATAACATCATTCAAACTTGTTCCAATCATCAAAGCACTATCGTTAACATCAAAATCATCAAATTTCACTAAATCAAAGTCTAAGTTCTTCAAGAACTTCCGAAATGCATTTTCGATCAAAAACCCAACCAAATGATATCCGAATGACCTGAAAATTTGCAGACATATCCAAAATCACCTAACGAAGCTACTTCAACTCTCAGAATTCCATTCCGACCCTCGGATCAAAATCTCACCTTCCAACCAGAATTCGCCAAAATTCAAACTTCGCCAATTTAAGCCTAATTCTACACCGAGCCTCCAAAATCAATTCTGATTGCACTCCTAAGTCACAAATCATCCCCCGAAGCTAAAAAATCATCGGAATTCACATCCGAGACTTATAACTATATAGTCAACTTCCGGTTGACTTTTCCAAAATAAGCTTCCTTCTAAGAGACTAAGTGCCTCATTTCCAACTAAAACCAATTCAATTCTATCCGATCAACTCAAATACTGATATTGAAACATAGAACAACATAATATGGGGGAAACAGGGCGGTAACTCACGTGACAACAGGCCGGATCATCACAATCTCAGAATGTACTTTGAACTTGACCCTATAGTATTAATTTATTTTTTAATCACGACAAGTCTTTTTTTCTTTTCTTTACATAGTTTAGACGGAAGACGAGAATCAATTAGGCTTGAATTTGTAACATTATCCAATTTAATTCCTTGATGATGAAACAACACCCAACTCACTTGAGGTTGAGTGCTAGGCCACTCGGAGGCAGAACTAGGATTTTGTACTTATGGGTTCAAAATTGTAATCATTTTAAGTTATTGTATTCTAAATTAATTATTTATACATATTCAATGGATTTTTTTAAGACAAATATAGGGTTTGAACCAAAGGTACTGGGTTCGGCCGAACCTGTTGGCGGCACTCTAGTGTTAGATCTAATTTTAATAATGCAAATAATATATCTGTGCAGGAAATCAATTACAAAAGAACAAGGAATCAATGAGCTACTTAAGGAAGAACAAGATTGCTGGAGTCAATCTGGATGCTTAAGGAAATGAATCAATCAGCAAAGATTACGAATCAGTCGGCAAATTTGGATGCTTAAGGAAGGAAATCAATTAGCAAAGATTGTCATGGAAAGAATCAAGCAAGCCTAAACTTAAGGCATTAATCAAGACCAGCACATTCAAATCCAGAAGATTGAAGCACACAAAAAGCATTGAAGATTCTGTGAGAAGAGTAGCTGAGTGACTAATTTCGGAAGGACCAATAATCAAGGAGTAAACCCTCATCATTAACCTCTGTAGAAGGAAAGCTGTTAATTCCCTCTTATCAAGGAAGAGCAACGACAAAAAATCTTATTCTTAAAAAGAATCAATCTCTTTCCAAGGATCAAATCTCTTGGGTTGTCAAGTCTCGTCAGCAAATGGCCTTCACCAAAGTATTTATACTCAGCATGAAGCCTTAGACAAACATATTTTTATCGAACCAAAAATCCTCTCTTTATTCTACTGCAAACAAACATTTAAATTCTTTGAGACCTGTTGTATAACAAGTTAGAGAAAGAGGAGAGTATAATACTGGTGAGGTATTATATCAAAAGATATGAGTGTTATAGGAACTGAGCTATCACGTCAATTCCATTGTACTCGAAAAACTCATTTACTAAAGAGAACTCCCTTGCAACCCAAGGGGACTGGACTAGGATTCACACTGAATTCGAACCAGTATAAAAGTTCTAATTCCTGCACTTACTTTCTGTGTTTTATATTCTGCTATAATAAATGTTAGGTTACTGCATCTAGACGACTAATTAAAGAACCAGTCAACTAGTAGAGATTAAGATTAAAAAAATATACAATTCATCCCCCCCTCCCCCCGTACTTTCAATTGGTATCAGAGCAATTCTATTTTTGCTTAACTGAGAAAAGATCATGGCAAATCAAGTCATCATAGGATCTCTCTTCTAGGAAGGAACTTCACAAGTTAGACCACCATACCTCTATGGTCAACACTTTTCTCACTGGAAGGTATGTATGGAGATCTTTGCCAATGCTTATGACGTTAAAGTTTGGAGAGTCATCAAAAAAGGAAACTATCCCTTACCTACTACTACTCCACCACTTGCTGATCCTGAAGATATATATTCATATACAAAAGAGCAAATGGAAGTGGTACAAGTTAACAATAAAGCAAGAAATCTACTTCACAATATTATAAGTGGTGAAGAATATGAGAAAATCTCTAGTTGTGACACAGCCAAAGAAATGTGAGATAAGCTTGAGGTTATATATGAAGGAACCAGCAAAGTAAAGGAAACACATATCAACATGTTCGTTCATGATTACGAACTCTTCTCAATGAAAGAAGGAGAATCTATTGAAGAGATGTTTGCCAGGTTCAGCAAAATAATTAGTGATCTAAAGGCATATGGCAGGCCATATACTAGTGCTGACCAAGTCAGAAAAGTTCTCAGAATCCTGCCAACCACTTGACAAACCAAAGTAGTCACACTTGGATCTTAGGATCTAAAAAAACTATCATATGATGAATTGCGAGGAGAACTCATACTTTTGAAAGAACGCATCTCAAGAAGACTAATCAAGAAGAGAAAAAGAAGATAGTCACATTCAAAACTTCAACTGAAATAGCTGAAAATGAAATTGACGATGATCTTGAAGCTCTACAAGAAGAGATTGCTATGCTATCAAGAAACATGGATGATTAATGAGAAGATTCAAAAATACAAAGAAAGGAAGAATTCCGCTCGGACGATCCAGGCAATACAACAAACAGGGCAAGAATGATGGAAAATGTAATGAGTATGGAAGATTTAGACACATTCAAGCTAAGTGCCCAGAACTAAAAAGAAAATTTTCTAGATGCTTTGACAATAACAAATCTTTTGGAAGTTGGAGTGATGAAGACAGCTCAGAGCACGAAGAGATAGCAAATCTCTTCTTCATGACGATTTTGGAAAACGAGATAAATAAATCCTCTTGATGCTGGACAGATGAGGACATGTCAGATGACAAAGGAAAAGATGAAAATGAAGACTGTTTCATGGGACGAGGTGAAACAAGTGAGGTAAGATCTTATAACTGTGAAAGATGCAATGAATTGCAGGATATTCTTGATTTAACTTTGAAAGAGTCTCAAAAAATGATGAACGAGCTTAAGAGACTAAATAAAGAGGTTAAAGACTGGAAACTCAAATATGAAGTATGTGAAATTGAAAAAGAAGTACTTCAAGAAGAGTTTGAGGAATTGCAAATGCAACTTAATGGCACGCGCAAATCCACCAGTCACGGTTCTGTCAGGTCAAACCAGGAAACTTACAAGTCAACTAGAAAAGGACCATCCAGAATAAAGTCCACTAGTACTAACACTAATAAAAGACCTAAAGGTAGGTCAGAAGTTACGTGTCACTACTGTAAAAATATGGACACAAATATTCTTTTTGTCGCTTTCGTAAAGCAAATTTGTCAGGATGGGTTTGGAAACCAAAAAATAATTCTGAATCTAGCAATACTAACCCTCCAAGACCGAAGCAAGCTTGGGTACCTAAAAGAAAGTAATCACTATGTTTTGCAGGAATACCACAGAATAAGCCGCAAAGGAAAATTCTATCTAGATAGTACGTGTTCCAATCACATGACAGGTGACAAAAACCTGTTCAAGAAAGTTACAAAAATTGATGGAGGAAGTGTTAAGTTTGGGGACGATCAAAAGGTAAAATAATTGATACTAGAACAATTCCCTTCAATAACAATTGTGATATCACTGAAGTGTATCTCATCGATGGACTCAACTACAATCTCCTGAGCATAAGTCAACTATGCGACTCAGGATATGAGGTAAATTTTAAGAAAACAGGTTGTGTTATTAAAGACGAATCGAGTAAAACAGTCCTTCCTGGTAAAAGGTATAGAAATATTTATATCCTTGATGGTTTTGAAAAGATAGATGGTCATATTTACTTATCATCCATGTCTGATGATTCATGGTTATGGCATAGGAAACTTGGTCATGCTAGCATGCATTTGATAGAAATATTGTCCAAATATGAGTTAGTTGTTGGCCTACCCAAATTGAATTTTTCTAGAACTCATATTAAATTGGTTAGCAGGTATTGTATCTACTTCTAAACCTTTGCAAGTGCTTCATATGGATTTATTTGCGCGTACTAGAACTGCTAGTATCGGAGGAAAGAGGCATGCCATTGTTATTATTAATAATATTCATATTTCACCTGGGTAATTTACTTATCTCATAAGGATGAAGCATTAAGAAATTTTGAAGTTTTCTGCAAAAAGGTTGAAAGAGAAAAGAGATATCTGATCTCAACAATTCAGAGTGATCATGGAGGAGAATTTGAAAGTATAGCATTTGAAGATTTCTGTAATGATCAGGGATACACTCATAATTTCTCTGCACCACGATCACCACAACAGAATGGGGTTGTATAAAGAAAGATCAGAATCCTCCACGATATGGCAACAACCATGCTACTAGATCATTCACTGCCAAATCATTTTTGGGTAGAAGGTGTAAGTACATCATGTCACATTCTCAACCGATGTCTCATAAGGCCTATTTTGAAGAAGACTCCCTATGAATTATAGAAAGGTAAACGTCCCAATATCAGTTACTTTCATCCCTTCGGAAGTAAATATTTTATTCATAATAACAGTAAGGACAACCTTGTTAAATTCGATCAAAGAAGTGATGAAGGTATTTTTCTAGGCTACTCATTAAACAGTAGATCTTTTAGAGTCTATATAAACGCACATTATGTGTGGAAAAATCCGTACATGTTATATTCGATGAAAATAATCCCTTGGTCGAGAAAGGAATTATTGTAGATAATGAAGATCAAGCTCAAACAATTTAGGAGACAAGCAAATTTCAAGAGTCGACTGATATATCTGCTACGATAGAGTCAACTAATAAAACTAGCAACAGTGTACCAGATCATCCAATCGATTCGACTACTTACTTAGTGCATCCAAATGAATGGAGAAGTGAGCCTAAATATCCTAAAAAATTCATCATAGGAGATCCAAATAAAGGAATGAAAACTAGAGGACTCTCAAAAAGAAAGCAAATGTTGCATTAATCTCTTAGGTTGAACCAAAGAAGATAAAGGAAGCTCTAAAATATTCAAGTCGGGTTCAAGCAATGCAGGACGAGTTAAATCGGTTCAGTAAAAATCAGGTGTGGAATCTGATACCCAAACCTGAAAATGTTTCTATAATCGGAACAAAATGGGTCTTCAAAAACAAATTGAATGAGGATGGAAAGATTGTAAGAAACAAAGCCAGATTAGTTGATCGGGGATACTCACAACAGGAAGGAGTCGACAATGACGAAATCTTCGCTCCAGTAGCTCGCTTGGAATCCATATTCTTCTAGCATACGCATCATTTAAAGGATTTAGGTTGTTTCAGATGGATGTCAAAAGCGATTTTTTTTAATGGATTTATTGAGGAAGAAGTATACGTGAAACAACCGCCTGAGTTTGTAGATTCAAAGTTTCCCTACCATATATACAAGCTCACTAAGGCACTATATGGCTAAAGCAAGATCCACGTGCTTGGTATGATAAACTTAGTTTCTTTATTGTTGATCATGACTTCACAAGAGGTAAAATAGACACTACCTTGTTTATTGAAAGATCATTATAATGTAATCTCATTATTCAGATTTATGTTGATGATATTATATTTGGTAGTGCTAACCCTCTTATGTGCAAGGAATTTTCAAATATTATGCAAAGCGAATTCGAAATGAGCAATATAGGAGAGATAATTTTCTTTCTTGGACTCCAAATTCAACATCTGAAGAACGAACCTTTATATGTCAGACCAAATATACAAAGCAACTGATTCAAAAATTTGGCATGAGCAATGCAAAATCCATTAGCACACTAATGAGTCCTTCAGCAAATCTATACAAAGATGAATAAGGAATTCCTGTTGATGAAACTAAATATCGTGGAATGATTAGATCATTACTATATCTGACAGCAAGTCGACATGACATTATGTTTAGTGTGTGTAAATGTGCCAGGTTTCAATCAGCTCTTGGGGAATCTCATCTGACTGCAGTGAAGAGAATCATTCGATATCTCATTGGGACTGTAACTCATGGACTATGGTATCCTCACTCTAACTATTTTAAATTAGAAGGTTTTTCATATGCTGATCTTGCAGGTGATAAGGAAGATAGAAAAATCACAAGTGATACATGTCAATTATTTGGAAAAGCATTGATATCCTAGAATAGTAAAAAATAAACATCAGTTGCATTATCTACTACTGAAGCTGAATACATTGCCATTGGACAATGCTACACACAATTACTGTGGATGTCCCATCAACTAGGTGACTATGATCTTTCTTTTAAACCTATACAAATTTTTTATGATAATTCAAGTGCTATTTGTCTTTCAAAAAATCATGTGCATCATTCTCGAGCAAAGAATATAGATATCAAGCATCACTTTATTAGAGATCATGTTCTTAAGGGAGACACTGAAATATCTTTTGTTGGAACTACTGATTAGTTAGAAGATATTTTTACTAAGCCATTATTAGAGGATAGATTTTGTGCTTTAAGAAAATTTCTTGGCATTACTTGCTTAACTAATAACTATAGGACATATGTGTACTGCAGATACTTTTACAGATGTAATGATTGTCCTTTACTTACGCATTAATTATGCCTCCATTTTTTCCCCTCCCTTTTTCTCTTCTTTCATATCAATTCGTCGTTCAAAGTTGGAAAGTCAATCATCACGTCCCTTCAACTAACACCTTTTTCTTTTCTCTACTTAACCTTCAGAAGGCTCTCTTCTTAAGACGGAGAACCTCTTTCAGTCACTTTAATTTCTTTCCTCTAGAACACTATTCTTCAAAGCTCCAATCAAACCACTTTTCTTCAATGGCCAAACAACCCAGAAATCCCTCTTCTTCCACTAGAAAAAGTACCCGCTCCAAAGCAAAACTCCCTTCTACGCCCCCGAAACAAGTAGACCTAGGGTCCGACCACTCTGAGGTTCCGCCTCTTCACACAGAGTTTTCTTTGATCACTCTCAAAACTTAGGAGAAAAAGCCCTAGGAAAACAACATATGGAATACCCCTCTGTTTCCTCTACCCCAAAGAAATCCAAGATTGATTTTTCTGGTTGTCTAGAATTTGACCTAAATTTCTGGGATTCTCCAAATAAGAACTTCTTCGTTGCTCTGAAGGACAAGCCCGTTGCTCATGGAAGGATAGTCGACCTTGAAGATATGGAAGCCCTAAATTGTAAGGTCAAAAACCTCTTTGTTCATCAAAGGTGGGCTAAGTTCCTCTCTATTCCTCCGCCTAAGGTCTATGAGCCCCTGGTAAAGATGATTTATGCCAATCTTCGTTCTGGTAAGACTGACATGTTGAAATCCTTAGTATTAGGTAATCGCATTATTCTTGATTGTCCCCTGTTTGATTTGCTCTTTCAGTGTCGATATTCTGGTTTTCCTATGCTTTTCAAAAATACCTAGCCCGATGATTTTGGAATTTCTTTTGACCAATCCAAATAGTGTATTGCTAAGTGTCCCTCTGATTCCCTTCTCAACCAGTTAGGTCCAAGTGATGTTAGCTTCGAAACTCGTATTCTGGCCCACATTGTAGAAACTACTCTACTTTCCCGCACTGGTTCCTTTTTAACCTTCTCTCAAAGAGACAACTTCTTAGTATATTGTATTTTGACCAAACCCAAAATCAAGTTATCCTCCTGGGTCATTAATTTCATGATTGAAAGTGTTGAAGATCCCACCAGTCTACCCTATGGCATAACCATCACTCACATTCTAGAAGCTCATCAAATTTCCCTGCCCAATTATCCTTTCATCACTGTTTCCAAGTATTACAACTCTAAAGCCTTTTCAAGTATGAGATATGTGAGTATGAAAGGCTCCTGGGTTAAGAAGCACGGAGGTAAAGCAAAGCATGCTCCTATAGAGCCCAAACCTAAACCCTCTGCATCTCATCTAAGCCCTGATGATTCTGACCTTGGTGAAAAGCTTCGTGCCATTGACACTCAACTCTCTAAAATAAAAAATCTCCTTATAACCACTCAGTCTATTGTTAGTGACATTCATTCCATCTCCAAGGAAACAGGGTGTGAAGTGTCAAAGATTAGAGTCGTTGTTCTCAGAGTTAGGGAGAATGCTGTCAAAGATTTAAGAAAGATTCATGACAGGTCGGATGGAGTGAACATCTCAGCCAATGCTAGCTTTTAACAATTGAAGTAGGCCATCTGCAACACTCTTATTTATTTTCTGCTTCGTTAATGTGGTTGCTTAAGACATTTTTTTTGCTGTGCTATTTTTGGGTTGTTATCTCAACCATTGGATAATTCTGTTTGTTTTTGTTTTTATTTTTTGGACTATAACTCTGCTTTTTCAATGCTATATATTCTATTTAGTTCTTGGCTTATTCCCTCTTTGTTGATGTCAAAAAGAGGGAGAAGAGTATATGTTGTATATGTACAGGTATAGTCAATTGTGTGGCAAAAGTGGCATCATCTATGGCAGAAGTCGTCTCCAACCAAAGAATAGTCAACTGCATGAACTGAGGAGGAGTACATAATAGTCAATTACAACTGGTATTTAAACATATATATTATTTTGTCATCATAAAAAAGGGAGAGATTGTCAGATCTAATTTTAATGATGCAAATAATATATTTGTGCAGGAAATCAATTATATAAGAACAATGAATCAAGGGGCTACTTAAGGAAAAACAAGATTGCTGGAGTCAATCTGGATGCTTAAGGAAAGAAATCAATCAGCAAAGATTAGGAATCAGTCAACAAATTAAGGAAGGAAATCAATCAGCAAAGATTGCGATGGAAAGAATCAAGAAAGCCTAAACATAAGGCATTAATCAAGACCATCACATTCAAATCTGGAAGATTGAAGCACACAAAAAGCATCAAAGATTTTGTGAGAAGAGTAGCTGAGCGGCTAATTTCGAAAGGACCAACAATCAAGGAATAAACCCTCGTCATTAACCTCTGTAGAAGGAAAGCTGTTAATTCCCTCTCATCAAGGAAGAGTAACGGCAAACAGTCTTTTTCTTGGAAAGAATCAATGTCTTTCCAAGGATCAACTCTCTAAGCAAACATTCTTCACCAAAGTATTTATATTCATTAAGCCTTAGACAAATATACGTTGATCGAACAAAAAATTCTCTCTTTATTCTACCGCAAACAAATATTATAGTTATTTGAGACCTGCTGTGTAACAAGTCAGAGAAAGAGGAGAGTATAACAGTGGTGAGGTATTGTATTAAAAGATACGAGTTTTATAGAAACGGAGCTATCACGTCAATTCCATTGTACTTGAAGAAATGTATTTACTAAAGATAACTCCCTTGCAACCCAAAAGGACTGGACTAGGATTCACATTGAACCCCAACCAGTATAAAAATTCTAGTATCTTTAATTCCTGTACTTACTTTCTGTATTTTATATTCTGCTATTATAACTATTAGGTTACTGCATCTAGTCGACTAATTGAAGAACCAGTCAACTAATAGAGATTAAGATTAAAAAAATTTAAATTTGAACCCGAACCAGTATAAAAATTCTAGTGTCTTTAATTCCTGCACTTACTTTCTGTGTTTTATATTCTGCTATTATAACTATTAGGTTACTGCATCTAGTTGATTAATTGAAGAACCAGTCAACTAATCGAGATTAAGATTAAAAAAATATACAATTTAACTCCCCCTCCCTCTTGTACTTTCATCTAGCTCCAACCCTGAGCCCACTTCGCGAGCTCCCTAACTTCCATAGTTGAGGTACATGATTTAAAACCCATCAATCCGCTGAGGAAATTAAACCATTACATGAATTGTAAAATTATTCTATAAGCAATATAGGCTTTCACAAAAGAATCAATGTTAAAGGCGATTTTTTTTCCACATTATCTAAGGTTCTATATATCCACATTCTTAGCTGCAAATTATTTTTATCTATATTTTTAGGTAATAAAAAGAAATACCCTTATTGGTCTATGGAAACATCAATATACATATATTTTGATGCTGATGGTAAATTATGCTAACTGAACTAGCAGAAATCAATACATTATACAAAATAGTCATACTTAATAAAACTCAAAAACAGTTCATATATTGAACAAATAGATTCATTTTTAATTTTTGAATCCTAAAAAGATTCTAATAATTTAGATATCTCATATTTGTGGAGCTATTGAAATCTTAGCTTGAAATAAGTATCCGAAATTTATATAGCTTTTATACAAGAATTAACTATGCCACATAATATCGATTTAAATTATAATATTTTTGATAAAATATTATATATTATTATATAATATAAAAAATTAAGGCCCCAAAAATTTTGGGGCCTAAATCACGAGTCTGGAACCCAATTATGGTTCTTTTGGACTCAAATTACGTAAATAAGTGTAAAAAAAAAAGTTACCTTTCTATATACAACGCCAAAATACACCACACTATACCTTAATGGTAACTTTTGTTGTTAAGGTATAGCGTGGCATATTTTTACACTATATATACGGAAGATTTGACTGACAGGTATAGCGTGTTGTATTTTTACGCTATACATATATCGTAAAAATACAGCACGCTATACCCCTGATTATGGACCCACCAATAAGTTAACTAAAATAATAATAATTCAAATGTGTATAGCACATATTCAAAGAGCGTTATACATCAAAAATTTTAACCCCCCGAGCAGGCTATTTCCTATATAAAGTGGTTAGAATTTTAGGAAAATCCATTCACAAAAAATTCTAACTCCCATTCAATCTTTTCTTCTTGTTAAATTCTCAAGCATTTTTTCGTAATGTCTGAAGAGCGTAGAATAAGAGTTTCATTATATTGGAGGAGGGGTGGGGATGAGGATGTGATGGAGAATAACTCTGTGAGGTATAGTTTTTCTCCAAGGGGTCATGTTAAATTACCACTTACAATGGAGTACGATAAATTGATATCGTTGTTATTGAAAAAAAATGAGTGTGAGAAAACATTCAGTGATACTTAAATTAATTGGAAGATATCCGTGTTTCGTCTCTCTACAAGGGGCGGCTTTTTACTCGGAGTTAAACATCTACGATAATGAAACTTTGAGGGATTTTCTGAGATTTCCGGATGAATAACCGAAATTTCCTGTAATCAAAATATTGGATATGTACGTCAAGGTCAAAGACGTTTCCAACAATGAGGTTGCCGGATAGGTTACGGATAACCCCCAGTCATCAGCTGGTTATTCTCGAGCAGTTTTTGTCGGACAGGTTCTAGATGAAAGAGTTTTCCTTGATTTAAACCTATCACCGCCTGCTTTACATAATTCACAAGAGGAGTGGTAAACTTCAATTTTCCTTTGTGTTACGATGTATATTTCTGTTGTATTGAATTTTTATTAGCGCTCATACATTTAACAGGTGGTACCAGCCGGATATGAATTTTACAAATTATGAACCCAAGCATAGCTTTGGTGTGTTAGATCATGGTGGTCCATCCTGCAGTCAGCACCTAAATGAAAATGTCCATCGCGAAATTTCATCACATTACGACTTGTAAGTAAAGTGATACAGCTATATGGAAAGTATTTGTTAAATTCAGTAGCTTATTATTTTGTTGATTGTGTGGTGAAATGAGCAAGTTGAACCACATGTACTCACTCAATTGCCCGAAGACGACGTATTAAATCGGGATCTCGTAGATGCATAGAGTGAGGAAGAGAACAGTGATTACGACAACAATGCTGATGAATCCGGAGACGAGACACCCTTTCCTCGTGAGGATAAGAAGGAAGGGCCTGATTGGATGAGAGAGTATTCTCCACCCCTCCTAGACGAAGAGTGTACGAGTCCCAAGTGCCGTTTCATTCAAGGGAGATTCCTTACCTTAATAACTTGCCAAGCATGCCGGATATGGAAGCTCTCATAAAGGATTTTAATGAAATTCGGACTGCAATAATGGATGAGTCTAGACCAACAGTTCTGGCAAAGGGCATGATTTTTCTTAATAAAGTGCGCGTAAGCAGGACTTGTAAAATGCACAATGTAAAAGAGTGTCGTGAGATGACGGTGTGGAGTCAAGTCCGGTTGTATACAAGGTTGTTTGCCGCAGGTGGTTTTGGCCATATCATTGGATGTTGCGCGCGAGAAAGAAGAAGATATTGACTTGATTTCTCTTGTTCTTATTCCACACATCGAAGCATCCATAAGGTATAAAATCAAAGAGTATATTACAGTAGTCCACTAGGAACATGGCCATACCATTACTAAAATAAAGGCATATCTCGGGCGCAAACGAGCTTTTGAAATAGTCTATGGTAACTGGGATAAGTCATTTGCAGCTCTGCCCAAGTACACGGCCGCACTGCAGCAATTTAACCCCGAGACGGTAGTTGAATGGAAGCTTGAGTAGAGTTCGGGTAAACCAAAAAATATATTCAATTACGTGTTCCGGGCGTTTAAACTAGAAATTGATGGTTTTTTGCATTGCCATCCCATAATATCCATATACGGAACTTATGTCTATGGAAAGTACGGTATCAAGCTATTGATTGTCGTGGCAGTAGATGCTAATGGATAGATATTTCCTCTAACTTTTGCTATTTGTGCCAATTAAATCCAAGAGACGTAGACACTATTTTTGAATCACTTGAAAGAGCATGTTGTCAAACAGCGTTCCGATATTTGTCTAATGTCTGATCGGTACGGTGGTATCTGATAACTTGCCTGCATGGCAAGAACCTTATGCCTACCACTGTTACTGTGTGAGGCATTTTAAAGCCAATTTTCAAAAGGCATATTATGACGACCGGCCTGTCGTCACGTGAGTTACCACCCCATTTCCCCCATCTTATGTTTCTCTATGCTTCATTATCGGTATTTGACATGATCGAGTTGAATTGGATTGGTTTTGATAGGAAATGAGACACTTAGTCAAGTTAAGGAAGGCTTGTTTTGGAAAAGTCAACCGGATGTTGACTATTGAGTTAGAGGGCTCGGATGCAATTTTCGGCGATTCAGTTAGCTTCGGGGGTTTATTTGTGACTTAGGAGTGTGATCAGAATTGATTTTGGAGTTCCGGTGTAGAATTAGGATTGAATTGGTGAAGTTAGTATTTTGGCGAATTCCAGTTGATAGGTGAGATTTTGATTCGAGGGTCGGAATGGAATTCTGAGAGTTGTTGTAGCTTTGTTAGGTAATTTTGGATGTGTGTGCAAAATTTCAGGTCATTTGGAGGTGTTTTGGTTGGGTTTTTGATCAAATGCGTATTTCGAAAGTTTTTGAGAAACTTAGGTTTGAATTCTGTGAGAATTGATGATTTTAGCGTTGTTAGGTGTGTTTTGATGATTGGAGAAAGTTTGAATGATGTTATAGGATGTGTTGGTACTTTTGGGTGAGGTCCCGGGGCCTCGGGTAACTTTCGGATGGTCAAACGTATCAATTCTAGCTTGTAAAAGTTGCAGATTTTCCTGCTGAAGTGTTGTAGGTTTTTGCCATCGCGTTCGCGTGAATGGAGTCGTGAACGCGTAGAAGGAAATTGAGGGCTAGTATTTTTTATCTTCGCGTTCGCGTCTAAGGCCTCGCGATCGCGTAAGGTAAGGTGATCAAGCATCGCGTTCGCGTGAGTGTACTCGCATTCGCGTATAAGGACTGGGGTTCAGAGGCGAAGTGTTCTTCGCGTTCGCAGTATAGCTACGCGTTCACATAGGTTTAGGGGCTCAGACCTTCGCATTCGCATGGGTGCAACCGCATTCGCGAAGGGTAATTTTGGAAGTAGTGGATTTTGTTCATTGCAAATGCGAGAGGTCTCTCGCATTCGCATAGAAGAAAATAGGCCTGGGCAGAAGTTTTATTAAGCATTTCATCCGTGAACCAAGTCCTATTTCCACCATTTTTGAGTAACCTTGGGAGCTTTTGACGAGGATTAAAGAGGTTTTCGAGTGGGAATCGATTGGAGGTGAGTCTTATGTCCCAGAAACATCATTTAATTGTGGATTCAACACTTAAATTCATGGAAATTTTATTAAAAAGGGAAGAATTAGGGCATGACTTTTTGATTGAAAATTTGGGTTTTGAGGGGCATTCGAGCTCAGGTTTTGGTAAAATTGATATGTATAGACTCATGGCGAGATAAGGAGTCTGTTGATGTTAATTTTTTGATTTTTTGAGAAGTGGGACCGGGGCTCGGATTTTGCAAATTTCGTGATTTTCGATATTTTTCGAGTCTTTTCGATTGGGTTGTATTCCCTTAGCCTATTGCAACGTATTCCTTGTGGTTTTGATCAGATTCGACGCTTGAGAAGGTTGATTTAAGAGGCAAGGGCATAGCGAGCTAGGATTTTTGCCTGCTTGAGGTGAGTAATGCTTATAAATGATATTTTGAGGGTTTGAAACACCGGATTTGCACAACGTGGTGCTATGTTGAGATGAGACACAAGTTGCATGATGAGCGTGGGGTCTGGTATTACTGCGAATTCAGACTTGGTCCATCCCTATTGATGATTCTACTATATTTTGACTGAGACTTAATTAATATCATTGTATTCTGGGCTAGTTGCCATGTTTGGGGCCTTGTGCCAATCTATAGAACCCTTAGGGGCATTTGAATTGATTGACCCCACTTTACTTGTCGAAATCATACCCTCAGTCATGTTCTTAACTGATAAATATAATATGAACCGGCTTTAGAAATTGGTAAATCCTAATGAGAATAAATTGTGGGCTGGGAACCCTGTCTTACCTTAGTGTTCCCGAGAGGCTAAGTCTATATTGACTGAGAGGGGTTGAGGACCCCATAGTAAGGCTATTTGATATATCTCGGATCGGGCTGCACGCTACAGCAGTATATATACATATATGGATCGGACTGCACGCCGCAGTAGTATATCATATGGATTAGACCGCACGCCGCAGTAGTATTTCATATGGAACAGACTGCACGCCGCAGTAGTATATCATATGGATTAGACTGCACGCCGCAGTAGTATATTATACGGATCGGACTGCACGCTGCATTAGTATAGCGCTTGGGCTGTAGAATCCCCTCCGGAGTCTGCATACCCCTAGTGAGCGCAGTCGACTATTATTATTGGATCGGGTTGTACGCCGCAGCAGTATACTATATGGATCGGGCTGCATGCCGCGACGATATAGTTATGATTTTCATTATCGTGAGGAGTAAATGATTTGAGTACTGGCTTAAAATATTTTTACCTGACTTCCTCATTCAGTTGTTGTTTAAATGTTCTTACTACTTTGATATAAAACTGCTTAGTGCTTTTACGAGTTTTCTTTTCGTTAGTCATTATTTATTGCTATTACTCACTGAGTCGGAGTACTCATATTACTCCCTGCACCATGTGTGCAGATATAGATATTTCGAAGGCATAGTAGGGCTTTCTGCTGCTGTTCAGATTATCACCGGAGTTATCGAGGTAGTTGCATGATGTCCGCAAGACTCGATTTCTCCCCTTATCCTCTTTACTTTCGGCATTCTAGACTATTCTATGTATAGGCTGCCACTCAGACTTGTATTAGAGGCTCTTGACCCGTGACACCAGATCGGTGGGATTTGTAGTGGTATTTTCTTGGTTTCTGCATATGTTATCTACTGTTACAGAGTTATAATCATGATTATTTGGCATTTGAATCCTGTTAATTGATAACGAACTCTATGTGAGGGATTGTGAGTGTTGGATTGGTCGGGCTTGCCTAGCATTGTGTTGGGCGCCATCACGACTGGGTTGGGGTCGTGATAAGTTGGTATTAAAGCCTAGGTTACTAGGTCTCGCGAGTCATGAGCCGATTTAGTAGAGTCTCGCGGATCGGTACGGAGACGTCTGTAGTTATCCTCAGGAGGCTGCAGAACCTTTAGGAAAATTTCCACATTTTGAAATTCTTGTCGTGCGAACTTGTTGAACCAGAAATTAAACTTCTCTTTATTCTATTCTCTTACAGATGGTGAGGACACGAGCTACCGGACGTGGCGAACGACCACCAGTACCACCCACTGACGCTACTAGAGGTCGTGGATGCGGTCGTGGTTGTGGTCATGGTAGAGGCAGAGCAGTACGAGCAGCACATATGGATCCTTTAGTTGCCCCAGCTCAGGACTAGGCTCCAGCAACACCAGTTCAGGCACCAGCGGTGCCCATTGTGATTCCGAGTCTCCAGGAGACATTGGCCCAGATATTGACTATTTGCACGGGTCTGGATCAGGTGGTTTCAGCCACCACAGCAGCGGCAGATACTTCACAGGCCGGGGAAGGCAATCAGACCCCACTGCTCGCACACTTGAGCAAGGATTACAGGGGTTACAGACTCCAAAGGCACCTCCAGCTCAGCTAGTGGTACCAGTTCAGGAGTACAGGGTTCCAGTTATGCCGGAGGACGAGCAGAGTCGCCTCAAGAGGTTTGGTAGACTCCATCCTCCGACATTTAGTGGAGTTGAGGGCGAGGATGCCCAGGGTTTCCTTGGCAGATGCTTCGTATAGCGGGGATTCTTGAGTCCAGCAGCGTGGCTTTTACTACGTTTCAATTTACTGGAGCTGCCTTTATATGTTGGGAGGCGTATGAGCGGCGTAGGCCGGTTGGTGCAGCACCTTTGACTTGGCAGGATTTCTCCACTATCTTCTTGGAGAAGTATGTACCGCAGTCCTATAGAGAGGAGCTGCGTAGACAGTTTGAGGGACTACGACAGGGAGAGATGTCAGTGACACAGTATGAGATGAGATTTTTTGAGCTGTCTCGGCATGTAGTTTGGTTGGTTCCGATGGATCGTGAGCATATCCGGAGGTTTGTTGATGGTCTCCACTACCCTCTTCGTATTTTTATGACAAGAGAGAGTGTTGGGTGCTACTTTTGAGGAGGTGGTGGATATAGCTCGAGATATTGAGTCGGTTCGCCGTCAGGATCGAGATGAAAGGGAGGCCAAGAGGCCTCGATGTTCTGGTAGTCACAGTGGTGCTCCTTCGAGGGGCCAGTTTCAGCAGGGTCGGGGTCGTTCTTGCTCAGTCAGCTAGACCTGAATATCGAGGAGGATCTTCAAGTCAAGGTTATTAGAGTTCTCAGCAGAGTCAGCCATCTCTCAGCGCTCATCCAGCACAGAGTTCATCTCGTGCTCCATCTGCTCAGGGTTCTTCCAGGACGAGTGCATCAGCTAACCACTCTGGCGCAAGAGGTTCCCTTCAGCCCTAGTTCCCAGCACCCGGGAGTTGTTATGAGTGTGGAAAGTTTGGGCATATGCGAAGGGAGTGTCCTCGCCGTATTGCTAGCTCATCTCAGCAGAAGGACCAGCCCTCATCTTCTTGCCCAGTTTCTTCAGCACCCGCCCCGCTAGCTAGGGATGAAGGTCAGGCATCCAGGGGTTGCCCCAGAGGGGGATGCTGATCGGGCAGTGGTCAGGCTCGCTTTTATGCTCTTCAGGGCAAGACATATGCTATTACCTCGGATGTTGTTATCGCATGTATTATTTTAGTCTGCCACGGGGATGTCTCGGTCTTATTTGATCCTGGTTCCACATATTGTAAGCACGTGAATTTTGCCCTACATGAAAATAACTCCTAAAAATAGACGAAAATAATTTTAATTGATTTTTAGGTGTTTTTCTTTATTTAGTTGCATTTCAAACATTTTTAACATTTTTAAAAATCATAGAAAAAACCATAAAAAATATCACATTTTAATTTCAAGCCACCTTAGGATTAATTTGTTTTAGGAATTAATTACATTGAGTTAATTGTGCTATTAATAAAAAAAAAGATCATTTTTACAAAGTTAGATAATTAGCTTAATTTTACAATTTGAATTAATTTAGGAATTTAGTT
>MU727119.1:0-27340 GCA_026770625.1 Nicotiana glauca | reverse complement strand
AATCTCCCAAGTGGCGACTCTGAATCTTAATAATAAATCCCGTTTCGATTGTCCTTTAATTGGAAAAACTCCCTTTACCACGCCCTTCGCGGGGTGCGGTAGCGCCGAAAGGAGGTGTGACAATATTTGCAAAGTTACCCAGATGGTCCTTTATCTTTTCCTTCTCACAAATGCCCATATTTTTCCACCATCAGCAACCGGGGTGTTTTATGCACAAGCCAAATCGGCAAGGGCTCATCATCTTTTGGATTTTTATTGGGTCTTGTCACGACCCAAAATCCGCTAAGGGTTATGGTGGCACCGGACACTACTGTCGGGCAAGCCAACCAAATTACTTAATCAAATTCTCTTTTTAATACTTTTGAAATCTAGAATTTTCCTTAAAATTTAGCAATTTAAAAGACAGTTGTCTCAAATCAAATTTAAATGACAAGCAACTACTACTAAATACTTCAAAACCATCCCAGAACCCGGTGTCACAAGTTCATGATCATCTACTCACAAGGAAATAAAATACAACATCCGTCTGGAATACAGTGGACAGGAAGTAAATACAGTATACTCGAAGGGATTGCTCTAGCTGCGACCATCTCAAATAATGCAGCTCATCTAGTCCTAGAATTATCCGTGATGCTATGCCTAGTAGGCCGCTAGAGTTACATATACCTGTGCAACAAAAATGCACAGAAGTGTAGTATGAGTACGTAAACAACGTGTACTCAATGAGTATGCCGCCAAATCTCGAAGAAGTAGAGACGAGATGGACAATTTTGACACTTACTAGTGGTCCCATAATGATGTCAATAGTACATTAAATTATGGATTTGTATAAACATGATTTTAGTCCAAATAGAAGGAAACAAGTAAACAATTAATTCTTTTATAGGAAATTTCCAAAATTCCTTTTCGTAATTATCCAAATATCTTCAAGCCATGAAGCGGCAATAATAACTTAAATAAGTTCAAGGCAGCAATACAAGCATGCACATATTATGCCGAGGCGACGGCCCGATCCAACAGAAATAAATTGTGCACTTGCCGAGGGTCGACGGCGCACCTATAGATGCATCTATTTAATCTGCCTAGGCGTGCGGCCCATTCCAAATTTAAACACACACAGACGGTCAATCAAGTAGTCAACAAGGAATATTTATCCATAGAAAAGCAAATTCTCATTTAAAAATTTTTGAAAATGAAGTTTAATCTTTTGTGGGAATTCATTTACTAACTCGAGGTGATTTAAGCAATTCAAATGTCGATAAGTTTACAATTAATCCAAGTATAGCATGCTTTTGGGTCCTAACTACCCGGACAATAGCATAATAGTAGCTACGTACGGACTCTCGTCACCTCGTGCGTACGTAGCCCCCACAAATAGGAGTACATAATCAATTATTTTACCTATGGGGACAATTCCTTCTTACAAGGTTAGAAAGGAGACTCACCTTGCTCCTATGGTCCATAACCAACATTCCACGCCCTTTCGAAGACTCGAATCGATACACAATGCTCCAAAACTAGCCAATAATTATGTAAATCCATCAATATATGCTAAGGTACTCATTATAATCCAGTTTACAATAATTCCTAACCCCGATCGAAAAGTTGACAAAATTGCCCTCGGGCCACGTGCCCGGATTTCCAAAATTTTTGAAGAGTAAGTTTACGCATAACCTCATGAACTCAAATATATATTTTACTCTCAATTTCAAAATCGTTGTTAAATTCCAAGAAATGACAATTTCTATGTTTTCCACCAAAACCTCAAGTTTATACTAATTTCAATGCTCAAATTCATACATAGTTGATGTATTTAACTCAAAATAGGTGGAGATAACTTACGTTATCATTGATGATGAAAATCCTCTCTTGAAACCCCTCCAAGAATCGCCCAAGCCAAGAAAATATGAGAGGAAATGGCCAAAATTCGATTTTTAAAACGTCTCTCTGCCTCCAGCATTTTCCGCTTCTGCGGAAAAACCTCCGCTTCTGCGGTCCATCTTTTGCGGACAATCTGCCGCTTTTGCGACTTCCACTAGGCAGCCCTTTTTCGCTTCTTCGTTCATCCCTCCGCATATGCGCTTCCGCTTTTGCGGAACCTTGACCGCATCTGCGGTCCATGAGCCCTGACCAAAATTCGCTTCTGCGACCATCCTTCCGCAGATGCGGTCCCGCTTCTGCGGAGATATTACCGCATCTGCGGTCCCAACTGCCTTCACTTCCAAACGCTTCTACGGCTCCCTTTTCTGCTTCTGCGGTTAACCCATCGCAGAAGCGATAATACCAGCAACCAGACCCTTCAGCTGTCCAAAATTCCAAATTTCGATCCGTTAATCACCCGGAATCCACCCGAGGCCCCCGGGACCCCAACCAATCATACCAACTAATCCCAAAACACATTACGGACTCGCTCGAGGCCTCAAATAACATCAAACAATGCTAAAATCATGAATCGACCTCCAATCAAACTTAATGAACTTTAAAATTTCAAACTTCTATTTCCGATATTTAAACCTATCAAATCACGTTCGATTGACCTCAAATTTTGCGCACAAGTAATATTCAACATTACGGACCTATTCCAACTTTTGGAATCGGATTCCGACCCTTATATCAAAAAGTCCACTTCCGGTCAAACTCCTCAAAAACCTTCAATTTTCTATCTTTAGCCAAATGACTTCAAAATGACCTACGGACCTCCGAATTCACTTCCGATCACGCTCCCAACTCCAGAATCACCATACGAAGCTATTCACAGACTCGGAATCTCAAACGGACATCGATAACACTGAAATGCACTTCAAACCAAACTTATGAAATTTCTTCTAAAATGCTAACTTCCACAATAGGCGCTAAAACGCTCCCAGGTTATCCAAAACCCAAACCGGGCATACGCCCAAGTCCGAAATCATCATACAAACCTGCTGGAACCTTTAGATCCTGATTCCGAGGTCGTCTATTCAAAATCCCATCCTAGTTAATTCTTTTAACTTTAAGCTTCTGAAATGAGAATTCTCTTCCCAAATCAACTCCGAACTTCCCGAAACTCAATTCCGACCACACGTACAAGTCGTAATACCTGAATTGAAGCTGCTCATAGCCTCAGACTACTGAATGATACGCTAGGGCTCAAAATGACTGGTCGGGTCGTTACATTCTCTCCGACTTAAATATACGTTCGTCCTCGAACGTGCTGAGAACTGCACTAGAGTAGTCTGAAATCACCGTTTGATACCTCACGCACCTTCCCGTGCTATCATAACTCACTTGAGCACATTAGCTCGATCAATTCTGAAGATATTCCTTTTTATTCAAGCAGATACACCTTAGAGCCCAATTCCAACATCCGAAATTCCATGCCCAACCTGTTTCAACATAAGATCACCATATTAATCACTGCACGTTGTACCCAAACATGGATGCATAACTTTGCTGAGTTCACACCTAGCATCACTTACTCACCGGACCGCAATAACCTTTTTCTGATCAACTTAGTCAAAATCCTACTAATCTGATACTCCCATTGCACCCCATGACATACACAGGTCTTACTCTAACCTTTACAATACCGCCACGATGGAAGAGATGTGCAGAAATTCCATAATCAATTGACGAGTCAACCAATCATTGAGTCTATACTTCTGACAAGAAACATTACCTCATTTTGAACCAAATAATGATTTTTGCTCCTTAATATATTTCACGTAATCAAATTGCACTGATCCTAAATCCAACAACCTCGTCTCACCCAGTACAAACTGCTCAGGCAATAAGCCACCCCGATATGACCAAAAGTCCCATATGATGCCACAATGTGTCAATAAGCCACCAATTCGAACGCGATACAAAAGGAAAATGAACTCTAGAAGGAATTACCTAACTCACGCACTAATATGGACTTTCCTTAGAAAATAGGAAGCAAGGCATACCAAATAGCATATGGAAAGTTGTACTCAACATCACACTATTGAGGCGCGCAACTCGATCCAAATAACATACCCATCGCAGCATGCCACCCGATCCACACATAACACTTACCTAAGGAGATGAACATCGAGCTAAATTGGTCATTACAATAAAATGCCAAATTTCGGTCACAAGCACGCTAGTTGCATAATACCATCCCTGAGGGGACATATAGCACTATAAGATACAAAACTCAAGCACAACTGAGGTGCGATGTACAATCTAAATCTTAAGAGCCATTTGGCTCATATAATATCATTTCTTCGCGGATCCTCAACATACAAGCAATTTCTCAAGCTGTCTCACAACTCACACGGCTTAATGCATCACTACATGAAATATCTGGCAACGAAATAACACCCTGGCTACTCCTCCATAAGGAGCGCATTACTGAAATGAACACGTTTGGCCTGATATAGAGCCCATATTCACATTTGAATCCATCCACCGACCTCAAGCGGATTCTGAGTGCACTGACTAGGCTAATAACCTTTCCAAGGTCCATAATAACTCTCCTTTCTTTCATAACGCATAAGAATAACCATCATAACCGAAGAATTCCTCCACAATCCACAACCCAATAAACAGAGTTCCCTCCAGGCGTAAATTCTCAAATTAATGATATTACCACAATCCTCATACTTGGTTTAAATCTTTACTCAATAAAGTGACCACATGTCATGCTTATACAGTCTCCCTGTGGGACACGCTCCCACAACCTTTTGAAACACATAACATGTCCATACATCTAAACTACCGGCCGTACCAACGCTGAAAAGCGATCAAGAATCATTAACCATGATACAAGCCCTTTTTTACAAGACACCAATCTCAGGTGACGCTGAAGGCAATACCAACTTACTTTAAACATCGAAACTCCTTTCCTGCTCATCCGAGCTTGTGACATCCTTATCCACACGGAACTGCAACCTTGATTCTCACTTCGAATCCCATACTACTCACTGCACCCAACATGCCAATGCACGATAGAACATGATTCTTATTATAACTCCGGAACCACTAATAGGTCAACACTTCATCATATAAAAGCTTTTCACTGAACTCACTTCAAGAGAAACATAGCAACACACAGGCAAATTCTTATAACCGTGGAAATATGCAAATCTCTAAGTAGGGGCCTACCCCACCCTAATTACTCCGAGGTCCACCTACACGAAACATGCCATAACAGTGGATTACATCTGAATAACATCAATTCGGCGGCCGACAAGCCTCACACTTACTGCCACAAATCACTTGCATAACTTGATCACACGAAAAGAACAAATCTCCACCACCAATATGCCAACTCAATCATGGCTAGCCAATCCATCTTCTTCCAATTTATCCTTGATTGCCATTGAAACCATAATAACTCCATTCAACACTTACCACACTCTATCCTCACTTACCCCGAGTGACCTTGAACCGCGAGACCATGGTGTCTCAAGTCCCATAAACCATTTCATACCTTCCCTGCATGCACATTCACAACCTCAATTGATATGCCCATTCTGCTAATCCTTCTATGAATCCGAAGTCCCTTCTCATTTTCCTCTCAAGTGCTACACTGCAAGTCAAAATATTATAGAACATTCTGGGCCTCCACTCATAGGCTGCTATAAAAGCTTGATTCTTAACCGTACTTATAGGCTCGAAATCATTATGCACCATATTTTACTTCCTTTTTGAATCTATTAGGACCGTTGTTAAGAGCCACCCGCTCTGACTTTGTACCGAATATAATCAACTCCATAAATCTTATAATATATGAATACCCTCTTGAAGAGGCACCCGACGAAATCACTCTCCCAAACCCGCATCCATACAAGACATAAGTCCTGAATCTTTCCCCAAGTCTGAACATGAGCCAATAAGGCCAACCATAACACCATTTAAATATTCCTTTGTTCAAATCACCACTTATGTTCTTTTCCCGTAGCTGAAATAGCCCATCGATATGCTAATAACCAAAAATCTCGCAAGTAGTTTACCATGCAACCCAATCATAAGCGGTGGGACTCTCCCACTTTGCTTGAAGTCATCATTTCACAAATATGGAATTCACCCATCCTCTTTATCTCCTATTGACATAACCTTGCGCAATCAACGCCAAAATTCTCAAAATATTTATGTAAAACCCTCTTTTTTTACATTCTGAATCATCAAACACATTTGCACAACCGATCTCTTTGCTATATAACCGATAGAATTCTTCGCAGAAGCCTCGCCAACCACGCAACTGCTAACCTGCTCACTTGGGTAACCCACCTATAGAAAGATCTCCCCGACATCTTCCAATGTTGTTGCACGGGGTACAACCACTACGACATCAATAACCCATCCCGAGTCTAAGCTCGCTCTTCAGCTGCACAAGTCCATTCACCCTCGTGGACATTAATTAAATGTGCGGTAACATCCTCCCAATTCAAAGTTATTTTGCATCCTTCTTCATTTAAGCGGCTCATTTCCATTATATTAAATCTCCTTCTGCACAAGAAACCCTACTTCATATTAGATCAGTAGACCCCAATAACCAAGCACTAACATTCGCAAATTGCTCCAAACTCTCCTTAAGGTATGTGGTCATCCCACTGCAAAGCCCATATGCAACTCCGCCACTCTCCCACTTTGGCGGAACTCATCCCCTTAATCGACTACTCGACCTTCACTTCATATACCTGGCCTTTTAGAATTTTGAACATCGTCTAACACTTCCCACATGTCCTTCCCCATCCTTTGATATTCAGTGGCTATCTTAAATAAAAATCTATCTTCGTGGTGCTTGAACCCACAATTGGTGCTAACTTTAAACCTTTCCAAAGGTCATCTTTATCGAACCGTCAATATTAAAATTACTGATTCAATCCTAAACCACCACACCCTGCGATATCTGACAGTCGTATCTCCAATACTATGTCACAATATCTTGCCCCGAAGGCGAATTGTAGCAGATCATAACACCGATAAACTTAGTACGTTCAATTAGGACAACGACACCCCATCATAGAAGAAAGCTCCACCACGCTTGCAAATACCAAGTCTCATTACTCCCACCAACCCACATCTGACCATCCTTAGTCTGATTGCCTTTCCCCTACCGGGAATAAAATACTGAATCTCTTGATTATTCACTGAGTAAACCTCCCTTCAAGTCATTCGCTGCCACGACACATAGGCAAATATCCTACCATCATATCACTAATGCGGAAGCGTTCATAAGCATCACGACAACTTGTGCCTAACCTCAGAGCTCTCAGAAGTACCATTACTGAGTTGGAACATTAAAATATCCTTCCATAAGGCGACGATAATAATCCAATCAACTACACCGGGAGAAACATCCCGCACCACATCCGTAGTACCATTATGATTCTTCAATTCTTGATTTATAACAAGTGCTTTGTGTCGCGTCAGATTGAGTAGGAATGAATTAAAGGCATACGCCTCCAAGGATCAAATCGCACGATAAGGAATCAAGAAGGGAAGTACTCCTAACAGTCCTGCAGCCTTCCGAGGATAAGTACAGACGCCTCCGTACCGATCTGCGAGAATCTACTAGATTTGCTCATGACTCATAAGACCTAAGAGAACCTAGTGCTCTGATACCATGTTATCACAACCCAAAATCCGCTAAGGGTAGTGGTGGCGCCGGACACTGCTGTCAGGCAAGCCAACCAAATTACTTAATCAAATTCTCTTTTTTATACTTTTGAAATCTAGGAGTTTCCTTAAAATTTAGCAATTTAAAAGACAGTTGTCTCAAATCAAATTTAAAAGAAAAGCAGTTACTACCAAATACTTCAAAACCATCCTAGAAACCGGAGTCACAAGTGCATGAGCATCTACTGACAAGGAAATAAAATACAACATCCGTCCAAAATACAGTGGACAAGAAGTAAATACAGTATACTGGAAGGGACTGCTCTAGCTGCGACCGTCTCGAATAATGCACCTCATCTAGTCCCAGAATCATCCATGCTGCAATGCCCAATAGGCCGCTAGAGTTACATATACCTGTGCAATAAAAATTCACAGAAGTGTAGTATGAGTACGTAAACAACGTGTAGTCAATGAGAATCCCGCCTAATCTCGAAGAAGTAGAGACGAGATGGTCAACTTTGACACTTACTAGTGGTCCAATAATGATGTCAATAATACATTAAATTATGGATTTCTATAAACATGATTTTAGTCCAAATAGAAGGAAATAAGTAAACAATTAATTCTTTTATAGAAAATTTCCAAAATTCCTTTTCGTAATTATCCAAATATCTTCAAGCCATGAAGCGGCAATAATAACTTAAATAAGTTCAAGGCAACAATACAAGCATGTGCATATTATGCCGAGGCGACGTCCCGATCCAACAGAAATAAACTGTGCACTTGCCAAGGGTCGATAGCGCGCCTATAGATGCATCTATTTAATCTGTTGAGGCGTTTGGCCCATTCCAAAATTAAACACACACAGACGGTCAATCAAGTATTCAACAAGGAATATTTATCCATAGAAAAGCCAATTGTCTTTTAAAGACTTTTGAAATAGAAGTTTAATCTTTTGTGGGAATTCATTTACTAACTCGAGGTGATTTAAGCAATTCAAATGTCGATAAGTTTACAATTAATCCAAGTATAGAATGCTTTTGGGTCCTAACTACCCGGACAATAGCATAATAGTAGCTACGCACGGACTCTCATCACCTCGTGCGTACGTAGCCCCCACAAATAGGAGCATATAATCAATTATTTTACCTATGGGGACAATTCCCTCTTACAAGGTTAGAAAGGAGACTCACCTAGCTCCAAAGGTCCATAACCGACATTCCACGCCCTTCCGAAGACTCAAATCGATGCACAATGCTCCAAAACTAGCCAATAATTATGTAAATCCATCAATATATGCTAAGGTACTCATTATAATCCAATTTATAACAATTCCTAACCCCGATCGAAAAGTTGACAGAATTGCCCTTGGGCCCACATGCACTAATTTCCAAAATTTTCAAAGAGTAAGTTTACCCATAAACTCACGAACTCAAATATATAATTTACTCTCAATTTTATACCCAAAATCGTGGTTAAATTCCAAGAAATGACAATTTCTAGGTTTTCCACTAAAACCTCAAGTTTATACTAATTTCAATGCTCAAATCCATACATAGTTGATGTATTTAACTCAAAATAGGTGGGGATAACTTACCTTATCATTGATGATGAAAATCCTCTCTTGAAAACCCTCCAAGAATTTCCCAAGCCAAGAAAATATGAGAGGAAATGGCCAAAATTCGATTTTTAAAACCCCTCTCTGCCTCCAGCATTTTCCGCTTCTGCGGAAAAACCTCCGCTTTCGCAGTCCCGCTTTTGCGGATGATCTGCCGCTTCTGCGCTTCCACTAGGCAGACCTTTTTCGCTTTTTCATTCAGCCCTCCGCATATGCGCTTCCGCTTCTGCGGAACCTTGACCGCATCTGCGGTCCACGAGCCCTGACCAAAATTCGCTTATGTGACCATCCTTCCGCAAATGCGATCTCGCTTCTACGGAGATGTTACCGCATCTGCGGTCCCAGCTGCCTTCACTTGCAACCGCTTATGCGGTTCCCTTTTCTGCTTCTACGGGGCCGCTTCTGCGATTAACCCACTGCAGAAGCGATAATACCAGCAACCTTACCCTTCAACTATCCAAAATTCAAAATTTCGATCCGTTAATCACCCGGAATCCACCCGAGGCCCCCGGGACCGCAATCAATCATACCAACCAATCCCAAAACACATTACAGACTCGCTCGAGGCCTCAAATCACATCAAATAACGCTAAAATATGAATCGACCTCCAATCCAAACTTAATGAACATTAAAATTTCAAACTTTTATTTCCGATGTTTAAACCTATCAAATCACGTCCGATTGACCTCAAATTTTGTGCACAAGTCATCAACATTACGGACTACTCCAACTTTCGGAATCGGATTTCGACCCCGATATCAAAAAATCCACTTCCAGTCAAACTCCTCAAAAACCTTCAATTTTCTATCTTTAGCCAAATGACATCAAAATGACATACGGACCTCCGAATTCACTTCCGGTCGCGCTCCCAACTCCAGAATCACCATACGGAGTTATTCACAGACTCAGAATCTCAAACAAACATCGATAACACTGAAATGCACTTCAAGCCAAACTTATGAAATTTCTTCTAAAATGCTAACTTCCACAATAGGCGCCAAAACGCTCCTGGGTTATTCAAAAGCCGAACCGGGCATACGCCTAAGTCCGAAATCATCATACGAACCTGATGGAACCTTCAGATCCTGATTCCAAGGTCGTCTACTCAAAAATCCCATCCTAGTTAATTCTTTTAACTTTAAGCTTCCGAAATGAGAATTCTCTTCCCAAATCAACTCCGAACTTTCCGAAACTCAATTTCGACCACGCGTACAAGTCGTAATACTTGAATTGAAGCTGCTCATGGCCTCAGACTGCTGAACGACGTGCTAGGGCTCAAAACGACCGGTCGGGTCATTACAAGTCTTCCACTTACTGAATTCATATCTTACCTGGATAAATAAAAATTTGAGGTCAAGTCCTAATATTAACTCGAAAAAATGACACCAAGTAGACTTTTGGATAAGACAATGGACGAACTTCTTAGTGGAGAATTCCTCGTATTGAAGGATCAGTCAACTAAGACCCAACCGATCAGACTTGATAGATATGCCAAATTTGGACGAAAAGGACCAGACTCTAGGATGACTAACCGCGTATCTCACCGAGGAAACAAGACATGATAAAAACCGGCCGGCCAAGAACAAAACGATAAAAGGTGGCAAGAGGAACAAGATGGTTATTCTTATGAAAACGGTTCCTCAGTACTTCAAAGGAAAGTACTATGGCTGTCTCGGTAAAAACATCCGTACACATGGATAAACGGGTAAAAGCAGACAAAAAATTCATTCTTTTATCATTCTTTTACGAAAACAGCTATTATGTTACTTCCAAAAAATAGTTTTAAGGTTGAATCGGCTAAGATGGCCGGAAATAAGGGCAACACGGCGAAAATGTGAAAATAAATAAACAAAATGAATATTTTGCAAAAATAGCTGCTCGACGTTTCCAAGGAAGACTGTCCCGGCAAAATAGCTGGAATACGAGGGCAAAACAGTAAAAGGTGACCAAAAAAGGAATTTTTATTATTTTTTTTTCAAAAATTTTATGCACATGCGTAATTTTTATGTTTTTTTTATATGGGCTAAACCCGATGGAAGTTGCCTACGTATCTCACTGGATAGTGAGAATCAAGCCCGCGTAGTTCGATGAAACCGACTATTTGTTTTCTGATTTTTGTGAAAACTAATCTTTACACCTCACTTCAAATTACTTCAAAATTTTAGTAAAAAGGGATTATTTATAATAAATTAGGAGAGTGTTTTTTTTTGTTTTAATTCCGCTCAACTAATTTTCTAAGCCAGTCAACAATGCAAGCAAGCCTTCCAAATGATGTAGCAAATAGCACATAAGTGAGCATGATGGTCTCAAAGACGATACCTGTCCTATACGGACCCGACGCCCGTGTCAAGCTTCGCTAAGTCAAATATACGTGATGTAAATAAAGCGAACCTACTAGGGATATCCGACATGAGGTTTATTTTTCTAGGTTTAAATCCTAGTGGAGAATATATCTAGACTGTCTTACTCGAGTAAACAACTCGAGTCGAGGAGGTTCAGCGTCCTGGTAGCATTGCTTTCTGACTTAGCTGGTGGTGCTCCCCGCCTAAAATATGTGTGACTAAAATCCTTCACTGGGTGACAAGCACCTCGGCTATCTCAAAGAAAATGGGCTATGTTAAGCAAATGCCCAGTTTTTAATTTCAAGAAGACTCAGAGAGGGTGCGTGAGAAGAAAGATTATATGTACAGTTCAACAATATCAAAGCGGTAAAAAGCAAAAAAGTAGCACATTATGCCCAAATAAATCACAATATATTCAAAATTAATAAAGCCAAATAAAAGTCAACATGTACAAGCTCGAATTTTGATTTTCCCCAGCAGAGTCGCCAGAGCTGTCAAACCCCTTTTTCTACCCCCGAAAGATATGTGTGTTATGGATTATGGGTGGGTTAAAGAGTTTTTCCAATTAAAGTGACAAACTTTGTCACGACCCATTTCCACAATAGGTCATGAGGGTGCCTGACACCCTTTTCAGGCAAGCCATTGCGAAACATTACAAAAATTCATATGTTGCTTTTAATTAGAAAGAAGGGGAATAAACACTTAACTTGGAATTTAAATCAGAAGAGCGAAATACTTTAAGCGATGTAATTATACAACCCAAAACAATCGTCTACCAAAGTGTGCCAGAATCTGGTGTCACAAGCTACGGGCAACTAGTAGAATATACATCCAAAAGAATATCATACTATCCTACTGTCTGAGTCCAAATAGACAGGAAATAGAAATACAAAGAAAGTCTTCTTCGGCTGCTAGTCGACATGGAGGGAAAGCAGCTCATCGTAGAAGTCCCAAGTCCGCTCATGGATACGCACCGGAATGATAACCAGATCCACCTGCTTCAGATCCTGTACAATTAAGTACATAAGTGTAGTATGAGTACATAAAACTATATGTACCCAGTAAGTATCCCATCTAATCTCGAAGAAGTAGAGGCGAGAGGTCGACTTGATACTTACTAGGGTTAATTAATATGCGAAAAGTTTATAATAAGCATGGATATCTCAAGCTATTTACATTTAATAATCATGGATAACAGTTCTTTCCCAAACATTAACAAGAATGCTTGTATATAGTCTAAGCAAATATGTATCTCAGCCCTTGAAGGATTTCTAAGCAAAACACATGCAAATAATCACCGTGAAACGTACAGCCGGTCCAACATAAAATAAATTGTGCACTATCGAGGGTCGAACGGCTCGAACCATAGATGCATCTATTACCCCGCTCGCGAATCACCCGTGCGACGCGGTCAAATAGAAAATAAACTCATTAACAAGCAACATTAACAATTAACATGTACGTGAGGAGTAGCCATACACAGAAATACCAAGTATTTTCCTTTAAAAGCCAAACAGGATAAGGGTCATTCTCTAGTCTCATTCTTCCTACTCAAAGTAGTTCATATAAGTCCGAATTAATCAACATGTACTAGAATGTCACGTAGAGCATACTTGTGGGTCCTAAACTACCCGGACTTAACAAAATAGTCACTACGTACGGACTCTCGTCACCTAGTGCGTACGTAGCCCCCTAATACAATGACAATTAATTCAATTATTATACCTATGGGGACATTTCCCTCTTACAAGGTTAGAAAGGAGACTCACCTCGCTCCGAAGCGCACTTCCGATACCAAGAACAAGCCCAAACTCTCAATTCGGAGCCGAACGATCCCAAACTAGTTAAAATAATTAAGAACTAGTCAATAAAGGCTTACAAGATCAATTCCTAGCTATTTAAGCAATTCCCTAACCATTTGCATGAATTTCCTAAATTTCAACCCTGGGCCCACTTGCCCGGATTCCGAGTTTTTTTAAGGAAATTGTTCTCTACAACCTAAGGATCAATGATATATGACTTCTAGTCCATTTCATAACAAACTTCATGATTAAATCTTAGTTTTGTTAAAACCCTAGGTTTAGCTCTAACCCTTGATTTTACTTAGTTTTTAGTGTTTAATCTACCTAATGTACATGTATTTAAGCTAAGGATGAATGGGAATTACTTACCTTACAATGTTATGTTGAAAACCTCTCTTGGGAAGCACCCAAATCGCCCAAGTGTGGAGTTGTGAATGAAATAAATGGCTTTGAGTTCGAATTAAATGAACTCTCTGCCCCCGCAATTTTCGCTTCTACAGTGCCATGATCGCTTTTGCAGAAATCGCTTCTAAGGAAAAGGCCCGCTTTTGCGGAGATGGCCCAAGAAGCCTGGACCACTTCTACGGTCGGGTGCCTGCATTTGCGGGTCCGCTTCTGCAGATTTCGAGCCGCTTCTACAAATTTGGGCCTAAGGAGCTGGACCGCTTCTGCAGTCTGGGGCCCGCTTAAGCGGAACCGCTTCTGCGGTCTCTGGGCCGCTTCTACGGTTTCCCCTTGGCCTGGCCCTTTTCGCTTTTGCGATGGGCTGACCACATCTACGGTACGACTTCTGCGGTCCAAGAACCGCAGATGCGGTTATGACAGAAGCAACAACTTCAGCTCTTCTTCAATTTTCTTACTTAGCTCGAACCTCACTCGTTTGACGCTCGGGGCTCCCGAGCCCCGCCCGAACATACCGATAAGTCTGAAATCACGAAGCAGACCTACTTGAACCCTCAGAACTCCCAAAACAATGCTAAATCTTGGAATCACCCCCTAAAACCAAATGAATCAAACTATTGAATCTTCAAGTTCTTAATTCTCCTATAACGGGTCAAAACGCCCTTAAACTACTCGAATTGGCACCAAATTTTACAGGCAAGTCTTAAACGACATTACGGACCTGTACCAAGCTTTAGAACCAGAATCCGAGCTCGATACCTAGGGAATCAATGATTACTTAGTATCTTTAATTCTTAAAAACTTCAATTTAACAATTTTACATAAAAATTCATTACTCGGGCTAGGGACCTCGGAATTCGATTCCGGACATACAATTTCACGTAAAAATTTATTACTCGGGCTAGGGACCTCGGAATTTTGTTCCGGACATACACCCAGGTCCCATATTGTCCCACGGACCCTCCGAAATTGTCAAATCACAAATCCGGGCCCGTTTTCCCAAAATGCTAACCAAAGTCAAACTTGGTATTTTAAGAAAAACTTAAAGAAGCAAATGGACATATTTTTACTCAAAACTCTTCCAACTCCCGAACCAATCGGCCCCGCAAGTCGTAAATTAGCTAAAGCAAGTACGGGATGTTTTATTTAGGGGAACGGGGTTCTAAAATGCAAAATGACCAGTCGGGTCATTACATTCTCTACCTCTTAAACAAACGTTCGTCCTAGAACGGACATAGAAAAGTACCCGAACTTCTGAATAAGTGGGGATTTCTGCTCCATATGTCCCCCTCGAACTCCCAGGTCGCTTCCTCGACCGGTTGGTCCCTCCACTAAACTCTCATCGTATAAATCCTCTTGGACCTCAACTGGCGATCCTGCCTATCAATAATAGCAACTGGCTCCTCCTCATAGCCCAAACTCTCATATAACTGGATAGTACTGAAGTCCAACACATGTGATAGGTCGGCATGGTACTTTCGAAGCATCGAAATATGGAAAACCGGATGAACTCCCGATAGACTGGGGGTAAAGCCAGCTCATAAGCAACCTCCCCAACCCATCTCAACAGTTCAAATGGGCCAATAAACCTTGGGCTCACCTTGCCCTTCTTCCCGAACCTCATAATACCCTTTATGGGCGAGACTTTCAAGAGAACCTTCTCGCCAATCATGAATGATACATCACGCGCCTTCTGATCCGCGTACCTCTTCTGTCTGGACTGATCTGTGCGGAGCCTCTCCTGAATAAACTTTACCTTATCCAAGGCATCCTGTACCAAATCTGTACGAAGTAACTTAGCCTCACTAGCCTCAAACCACCCGATAAGAGAACAACAACGTCGACTATATAAAGCCTCATACGGGGCCATCTCTATGCTGGACTGATAGCTGTTGTTGTATGCAAACTCTGTTAGAGACAAGAATCGATCCCACTGCCCTCCAAAATCAATCGCACATGCTCTAAGCATATCCCCAAGATCTGCACTGTCCGCTCCGACTGTCCGTCGATCTGAGGATGGAATGTTGTGCTAAGCTCTACGCGAGTCCTCAACTCACTTTACACAGCTTTCCAGAAATGGGAAGTGAACCGAGGGCCTCGGTCTGATATGATGGAAACCAGCACACCATGCAATCAGACTATCTCATAAATATAGATCTGGGCATACCTCTCCACTGTATAAGTAGTCGCCACTGGAATGAAATGGGCCGACTTGGTCAATCTATCCACAATGACCTATATTGAATCAGCCTTCCGCAAAGTCCGCGGTAACCCTACTACGAAGTCCATGGTGATGCGTTCCCACTTCCACTCTGGTATGGGCATCTGCTGAAGTAGCTCACCTGGCCTCTGATGTTCATACTTGACCAGCTGGCAATTTAAACACTTAGTCGCATACTTCACTATGTCCTTCTTCATCCCCCGCCACCTATAATGCTGCCTCAAATCAAGATACATCTTCGTAACCCCCGGGTGGATAGAATACTGCAAACTGTGTGCCTTCTCTAGGATCCTCTCCCTCAGACCATCAATATTAGGAACACATAGATGACCCTGGAGTCGCAAAACTCCATCCTCGCCAATAGAAACCTCCTTGTTACCTCCCTGAAGTACCGTCTCTCTAAGAACCGCCGAATGTGGATAATCAAGATGTCGGGCCTTAATCTCCCCCAATAGCGAGGCTGAGCAACCACACATGCTAGAACTCGGCTGGACTCTGAAATGTCTAACCTCACAAGTGTATTAGCCAAGGACTGGATGTCCAAAGCTAGGGGCCTCTCCTCTGCTGGAATGAATGCCAAGCTACCCATACTCTCCGCCTGTCTGCTCAAGGCATCCGTGACCACATTCACCTTGCCCGGATGATAAAGAATGGTAATGTCATAATTCCTTAGCAACTCAAGCCACCTGCGCTGTCTCAAATTGAGATCCCTCTGCCTGAAAAAATGCTGTAAGCTGCGGTGATCGGTGTAAACCTCACAAGGCACCCTATACAAATAGTACCTCCATATCTTAAGAGCATAAACAATCGCCGCCAACTCCAGATCGTGCACGGGGTAATTCTTCTCATGAATCTTCCGCTGGCGCAAAGATACACAATAACTCGCCCCTCCTACATCAACACACATCCCAAACCAATGCGTGAAGCGTCACAATATACCGTATACATCCCTGCACCGGAAGGCAACACAAGAACTGGCGCCGTAGTCAAAGCTATCTTGAGCTTCTGAAAGCTCTCCTCGCAATCATCGGACCAAATGAATGGGGTACCCTTCTGGGTCAGTCTAGTCAAAGATGATGCAATAGATGAGAAGCCCTGCACAAATCACCGATAATACCCGCTAACCCCAGGAAACTCCTGATCTCGATCACTGAAGTGGGGCGTGGCCAACTCTGAACTACCTCAATCTTCTTGGGATCTACCTTAATACCTCTCCAGACACAATATGACCCAAGAATGCCACTGACTCAAGACAAAACTCACACTTGGATAACTTAGCATACAACTTCTGCTCTCGCAAGGTCTGAAGCAGTACTCTCAGATGCTGCTCGTGCTCCCCCAGGCTACGTGAGTATATCAAGATGTCATCAATGAAGACGATAACAAAGGAATCAATATAAGGCCTGAATACCCGGTTCATCAAATCCATAAATGCCGCCGGGGCATTATTCAAGCCGAAGGACATCACCATAAACTCATAGTGTCCATATCTAGTCCTGAATGCAGTCTTCGGAACATCCAAGTCCCAAATCTTTAGCTGATGATACCCTGAACTCAGGTCAATCTTAAAGAACACCCTAGCTCCCTGCAGCTGGTCGAATAGATCATCAATACGAGGCAATGCGTACTTGTTCTTGATGGTGAGCTTGTTCAACTGGTGGTAATCAATGCATATCCGCATGGTCCCATCCTTCTTCTTCACAAATAGCACTGGTACGCCCCAAGGTGATACACTGGGCCTGACAAACCCCTTTGCTAACAACTCCTCTAACTGCTCCTTCAGCTCCTTTAACTCTTTGGTATGGTGGAATAGATATATGCTGAGTGCCTGGAGCCAAATCAATACAAAAATAAATATCGTGATTCGGAGGCATGCCAGGAAGATCAGAAGGAAAAACATCGGCGAACTCTCGGACTACTGGCACTGAATCAATCATTGGAGACTCTGCAGTGATGTCTCGAATGTAAGCTATATAGGCCAAACACCCCTTCTCGACCACGTGTCGAGCCTTTAAGAAAGAAATAACCCTACTAGACATATCAACTATGGAACCCTTCCATTCCAATCTCGGCGATCCTGGAATCACTAGTGAAACAGTCTTGGCATGGAAATCAAGGACGTTGTGATATGGGGATAACCAATCCATTCCCAGAATGACCTCAAAATCAATCATATCGAGCAACAGAAGATCAACTCTAGTCTGGAAACCACAGAAAGTGACCACACAGGACCGTTAGATCTGATCTACAACCACAGAATCACCCACATGAGTGGATACATGAACAGGAGTGCCCAAAGGCTCCAGAGAAATAACCAAGAAACGGGCAAACATGGGAGACACATATGAATAGGTAGACGCTGGATCAAACAATACAGAAGCATTTTACCACTGACGGAAATAATACCTGTGATGACGGCATCTGAGGCTAATGCATCTAGCCTAGCCGGAAGAGCATAGAATCTAGCTAGAGCACCGGATATCTGGCCTCCACCTAACTGGGGAGTAGCTGGCTGACCTCTCCCTGTTTGGCCTCCACCTCCAGGATGGCCTCTACCCGTCTGCCCTTCACCTCTAGGTGGCTGGGCAGCTGGTGCTGGAGTCTGGGGCTGCTGACCCTGCTGAACTGCCTTACCCCGAAGCCTGGGGCAAGTCCTCTTTAGGTGACCCGAATCTCCACACTCGTAGCACGCTCTAGGCACCATAGCCTGCTGCCCTGAAGTATGAGTGTGCTGACCCGAATACCTACTGGAAGAACCTTGGATAGCTTGTGGACGATAGAAACTCCCTGGCATGGCGCTAAAAGTAGCACTAGAAGAATCCTGATACCCAGAATACCCGCCAGAGGAACCCTGAGTAGCTTGTGGGCGGTAAGAACCCTTCGGCATCGCACTGAAATAAGGTGTCGCTGGGGAACCTCGGGGAGGGGGTGGTGGTGCTGAGTGTGAGGGCTTGTTGGGCTGACCCCTCCTGAAGTGGCCTCTACCCCTAGCTGGGGCACCTCTGAACTCTCCTAAAAATCTAGCCCTATTATCTTGCTGCATCTGCTCTCTACCCCTCAGGCGATAACCCTCAATCCCTCATGCAATCTCAACCACTAGCTGGTACTCTGTACCCATCTCTACCTCTCGAGCCATACCAGATCGGATGGTGGGGTGTAATCCCACAACAAACCTCCACACTCTCTCTGCCTCTGTGGGAAGTATCAAAAGTGCATGGCGAGACAACTCAGAGAACCTTGCCACATAGTCGGTCACTGACATCTAACCCTGCTCTAGGTGCCGAAACTGATACCGCAGCTCTTCCCTCTCAGAGGGCAGAATGTATCGATCCAGGAATAACTGAGTGAACTGAACCCAAATGAGGGGGGGAGAACATGCTGGTCTGCCAAGTACATAGGACTGCCATCGTCTGCGTGCCCTTCCCTCAAGCTGAAAAGTAGTAAAGTCAACTCCATGCGACTCCCATATCCTCATATTGTGCAGCCTGTCCCTGCACCTATCTATGAAGTCCTGAGCATCCTCATGACGCTCGCCCCCGAAGACTGGAGGATGAAGCCTGGTCCATCTATCCAATAACTTATGCGGATCACCATCCACAGCTGGCCTGAGCTGGGGTGCCACTGCAGCAACTGGCTGAGCCCCATCTGCGGGTAGTGCACTCGGATTTTGATACACTGCAGTTGCGTGACCTGGAGCCTGAGCAGTAGGGGTCTGGGCTCCCCCTCCTGCCTGCGAAGTAGCTGGGTCTGCTAGAAATAAACAAACCTGAGTCATTGTGTCCATGAACCGTAGCATGTGGCCCATGACCTCCTGAAATCCCGGTGCTGTCATGAAATCCGTCGGGGTAGGCTCAGCAGCGGGCAACTCGCCCTTCTCCTCAATAATAGGGTCCTCCACAGGATCTGCTAGTGGTGCAACTGGAACGGCTCTGGGACGCCCTCATCCCCTACCATGGGCCGGTGCCCCTCCCCGGCCTCTACTTCAGCCTCTAGCAACGGGAGGAGCAGCCCCTCCCGGGTCCGGAACATCAGCGGTGTGAGTTCTCACCATCTGTAAGAGAATAGAAAAGAAAAATTAAGTACACTATGCATTGCACGACAGGAAATGATTAAAGAGTAGTCTTTCCTAATACCCTATAGCCTCTCGAAGATAAATACAGACGTCTCTGTACCGATCAACAAGACTCTATCAGATTTTCCATAACTCGTGAGACCTACGTGAACCTAGTACTCTGATACCATGTTATCACGACCCATTTCCACAATAGGTCATGAGGGCGCCTGACACCCTTGTCAGGCAAGCCATTGCGGAACATTACAAAAATTCATATGTTGCTTTTAATTAGAAAGAAGGGTAATAAACACTTAACTTGGAATTTAAACCAGAAGAGCGAAATACTGTAAGTGATGTAATTACATAACCCAAAACAATCGTCTACCAAAGTGTATGCCAGAATCTGGTGTCACAAGCTATGGGCAACTAGTAGAATATACATCCAAAAGAATATCATACTATCATAATGTCTGAGTCAAAGTAGACAGAAAATAGAAATACAAAGAAAGACTTCTTCGGCTGTGAGTCGACATGGAGGGAAAGCAGCTCACCGTAGAAGTTCCAAGTCCGCTCACGGATACGCATCAGAATGATAACCAGAGCCACCTGCCTCAGATCCTGTACAATTAAGTACAGAAGTGTAGTATGAGTACATAAAACAATATGTACCCAGTAAGTATCCCGTCTAATCTCGAAGAAGTAGAGATTACTTGTGGGTCCTAAACTACCCGGACTTAACATAATAGTCACTACGTACGGACTCTCATCACCTAGTGCGTACGTAGCCCCCGAATACAATGACAATTAATTCATTAATTCAATTATTATACTATGTGGACATTTCCCTCTTACAAGGTTATAAAAGAGACTCACCTCGCTCCGAAGCGCACTTCCGATACCAAGAACAAGCCCAAACTCTCAATTCAGAGCCGAACGATCCCAAACTAGTTAAAATAATTAAGAACTAGTCAATAAAGGCTTACAAGATCAATTCCTAGGTATTCAAGCAATTCCCTAACCATTTGCATGAATTTCCTAAATTTCAACCCCGTGCCCACTTGCCCGGATTCCGAGATTTTTTTAAGGAAATTATTCTCTGCAACCTAAGGATCAATGATATATGATTTCTAGTGCATTTCATAACAAACTTCATGATTAAATCTTAGTTTTATTAAAACCTTAGGTCTAGCTCTAACCCTTGATTTTACTTAGTTTTTAGTTTTTAATCTACAAAATGTACATGTATTTACTCTAAGGATGAATGGGAATTAGTTACCTTACAATGTTATGTTGAAACCCTCTCTTTGGAAGCACCCAAATTGCCCAAGTATGGAGTTGTGAATGAAATAAATGGCTTTGAGTTCTAATTAAATGAACTCTCTGCCCCAGCGATTTCCTCTTCTGCGGAAATAGCTTCTACGGAAAAAGGCCCGCTTTTGTGGAGATGGCCCAAGAGACTTGGACCGCTTCTGCGGTCAGGTGCCCGCTTTTGCGGGTCCACTTCTGCGGATTTTGAGCCGCTTCTACGGATTTGGGACTAAGGAGCTGGACCCCTTTTGCGGTCTCTGGGCCGCTTCTGCAGTTTCCACTTGGCCTGGCCCTTTCCGTTTTTGCGATGGGCAGACTGCATTTGTGGTACCGCTTCTACGGTCCAAGAACTGCAGATGCGGTTATGACAGAAGCAGCAATTTCAACACTTCTTCAATTTTCTTACTTAGCTTGAACCTCGCTCGTTTGACGCTCGGGGCTCCTGAGCCCCGCCTGAACATACCGAAAAGTCTGAAATCACGAGGCGGACCTACTCAAACCCTCGGAACTCCCAAAACAATGCTAAATCTTGGAATCGCCCCTAAAACCAAATGAATCAAACTATTGAATCTTCATGTTCTTAATTCTCCTTTAACGGTTCAAAATGCCCTTAAATACTCGGATTGGAACCAAATTTTATGGGCAAGTATTAAACGACGTTACGGACCTGTACCAAGCTTCGGAACCAAAATTTGAGCCCGATACCTAGGGAATCAATGATTACTTAGTTTCATTAATTCTTAAAAACTTCAATTTAACAATTTCACATAAAAACTCATTACTCGGGCTAGGGACCTCGGAATTCGATTCCAGACATACACCCAGATCCCATATTTTCCCACGGACCCTCCAAAATTGTCAAATCACAAATCCAAGCCCATTTTCCCAAAATGCTGACCGAAGTCAAACTTGGTCTTTTAAGAAAAACTTAAAGAAGCAAATGGACATATTTTTACTCAAAACTCTTTCAACTCTCGAACCAATCATCCTCGCAAGTCGTAAATTAGCTAAAGCAAGTACGTGAGGCTTTATTTAGGGGAACGGGCTTCTAAAACGCAAAATGACCAGTCGGGTCGTTACAAACTTGAATGGGAATTATTTTGTTTTACAGAGTCGCCACTTGGAATCAATTTTTTGGGTGTTCCAAGTCACCATTTTATTTGAATTCCTAGTCAAAGGAAGGTTTGACTCTATTATTATCGGTTCGCAAAAACAAAGTTCGGGTAAGAAATTCTGTTGACCAGGGAGAAGGTGTAAGGCATTCCCCGAGTCTCGTGGTTCTAGCACGGTCGCTTTTATCGACTAAAATTGGCTTGAATTGATTTTGGATAAACTGTGCTTTATTTAATTTTTATATTTTACCTATCCGCTTTTATTTCTTGATTATTAGATTTATTAAGAAAATTATTTTTTTGGATAAATTATGTTGTCATAACCACGGTACGCGAGCGAATGCATGATCGAGACAAAATTTATTACTTTTATCATAAAAGGGCTACGCAAGTGAATCCGCAGTTATAACAAGTATTATTAGTGCATTATTAATTTAAAAAAAAAAGGTTACTACACTTGAAAAATTAATTTTGAAATTTATTAAAACAAACGTCACGCTACACAAGCGATTCCGTGAAGTTAAAGCGTGCCTACTATTTACCTAGCGTTTAAACTAATTAATTAAAAAAAGAGATTAAATTATTTAATTAATTATTCAAGAGGGGAAGATATACTACTATTGAATTTTATTTGACTAACCTATAGCTTCAACTTGCTAGGCTTATGCTTATTGGAATTGCATGACATTAGGCCACTTATTTGTTTTTAAAATATAAAAAAAGGGTTGATTTATTAATTAAGAAAAGAACTCAACTTATAGATACTTAATATCAATGAGCGAAACTATAGAGAGAGAGAGATCTTATTAGCAGTTAAATCTCTTATCTCTTTTTAAGTCCCTCAAAACAAACTTTATTTCAACCTAATTACCATGAAACTGACCAAATTTGATGCTAATACGAATTCACCTCGATAAATGATGTAACCAAAATATGATAAAAGCTCACTGAATTATAATGCTAATAAATGAAATAAAGATTCGAGCAAAATTCAACAAGGATATTTTTATAAACTAAGGAAATTAAATTCATATCTACAACATGCTCACCTAAAGTAGATTAAGTACTTTTAAGTACAACAAGGTGAGGAATTGACTTTCAACAACTAGATAACAACAAGTAGAGAGTTATCTTCTAAAAGCAATAACTACTGCATATTTACATATTTTTATACATAGGTACAACATTTATTCTTAAGCAAAGATCAGGTACAACATGCTTCGGCCATATGGACAAGTTTAGATCTTCTTATTACTATAAAAAATCTACAATACAAAGATGTAGGAATTACTTGGTTCGCAGAATAAAAATACAACAGTGAGATGAGCAGAAACAACAACAAAATAGCTTTAAAACATCAATGAAAATGAGCAAAAACAGCAGCAGATTCATATCCAAACAACCCCAAAAACCTTAGAGAAGAAGCCCAGAATCAACTCTAAAAGACTTACTACTTTTGAATGAGTTTTCACTTTAAGAAGCACTCATAAACATCACAATTTCAGCTTACTTTCTTTAAGTTTAACTGCTGATTTTTACTCCTAAAATTATAATTTTGTAGTGTGTAAAAATATCTTGCAAATGTGTGTTAGTGTGTAAAAATATCTTGCAGATGTGTGTTGCAGATGTGTCCGAAAAGAATTGATTTTTTGTGCTAAACACTGTTCAAAGGTTGTCCAAAAGGTGAAAGGACAACCTAAAAATCTACTATAGCAGAAGCAAGGAGAAAAAATATCATTTCAGCCACCTTACTAGTCAAAAGTAAGCTACTAGTGCCCTAAGTGTCACGACCCATTTCCATAACAGGTCATGATGGCGCCTAACACCCTTGCCGGGCAAGCCAAGTGCGGACGTCATTTCTAATTTTAACAACATTGCTATTTTTGAGAAGGGGAATAAGCATCCCAAAAGGGGTTTTCAGAAACCCGAAACAATAATCCATATAGGGACATAATATTACAACCCAAAACTAGTCTACTAAAGTGTGTGCCAAGACCCGGTGTCACAAGTACGGGCATCTAGTAGAATATACAAACACCTCTATCCTAGTGTCTGAAGTAAAGAAAGGAAGACAGCAAAATACAAAGAAGACTCCATCCGGCTGCTGAGCGGCGTAGGAAGGGAAGCAACTCACCATAGAAGTCTTTGCCACAGCTCACTGGCGCGTGCCCGATCGGTAACCAGATGAATCAGCCTCAGAACCTGTACATTTAAGTACAGAAGTGTAGCATGAGTACATAAACAATATGTACCCAGTGAGTATCCCGCCTAATCTCGAAGAGGTAGAGACGAGAGGTCGACTTGATACCCACTAGGTCAAGATAATATTACAATAATGATGTACAATTTAGAGCATAAATAGTTCATTTATACGACAGTTATCATGGAAGTCAAAATCATGCTCGTAATCACATTTTCCCTTTATCATTTTTTCCTCTTTTACAATAATTAGCAATAAATCATGAGAGGTCTAAGCCCGAGCATACATGTATGTATATGTATATCATGCGCAACAATGCCGAGGTCGACGGCCCGTTCCAACAGAATATAAATTGTGCACTGCCAAGGGTCGAGCGACCCGTACCATAGATGCATCTATTTCACTGAGGTGATCGGCCCGATCCACAAATATCAATTAAAACATCAAGAATGCACACAAAGGCATCATTTATACACAAGGAAATCCTTACAAGGTTCAACAATATTCGTATGATCACTTTTCGTTCTTCTCTAGTCTCTTAANGAGGCGATCGGCCCGATCCACAAATATCAATTAAAACATCAAGAATGCACACAAAGGCATCATTTATACACAAGGAAATCCTTACAAGGTTCAACAATATTCGTATGATCACTTTTCGTTCTTCTCTAGTCTCTTAACATATCATAAAAGATCATTTTGATAATTAAAATATTAGATATCTCACATTAAGCATGATGTGGGTCCTAAACTACCCAAACATTTAATATCATAGTAGCTACGCACGGACTCTCATCACCTAGTACGTACGTAGCCCCCGCATGTAATAGTAATTTATCATTTATTAGTCCTAAAAGGACAATTCTCCCTCACGAGGTTAGAAAGGAGACTCACCTCCCTCCAAAGCGCACTTCCAACTATCCAGAATAAGCCCGAAACCTCAAGGCGAAGCCGGAAGAGCACGAACTAGTTAAACAATATATGAATTAGTCAATAAGGGCTTACGAGGTTGAATTCTAACTATTTAAGTGATTTCCCAACCTTTCCCATAAATTTCCTAAATTTCGACCCCGGGCCCACATGCCCGGATCCCGAGATTTTTCGGAGAAAATTATTCTCTATAACCTAAGGATCACGAATATGTGATTTCTAGTTCATTACATAGCTAATCATATGGTTAAATCTTAATTCCATGAAGACCCTAGGTCTAGCCCTAACCCCTTTAATTTTACTAAATTATTAGTGTTAAATCTATCTAATATTCATGTATTTAAACTAAGAATGAGTGGGGATTACTTACCTTGTGATGTTTTGTTGAAATCCCCCCTTTGGAATCACCAAAATCGCCCAAATGTATAATGAGAAATGAAGGAAATGAGGTTGGGTTCGTATTTAATGAACTCCACTGTCCCAGCGATTTTCGCTTCAGCAGACGAATTTCCGCTCCTGCGGAATCCGCTCCTGTGGAAAAAGGGCCGCTTCTGGGGTCCTGGCCCAGATTAGAAGTACCGCTTCTGTGGTCCCGAAGCCTCCTATGCGGGACCACTTCTGCGGTCTAGAAATCGCTTCTACGATTTTCCCTGAGCTGCCCACATCGCTTCTGCGATCAAACGACCGCTGCTGCGGTCCTAGAGCCGCAGAAGCGGTTATGACAGAAGCAGAAAAGTTGGTTTTTCTCTAAGTTTCAACTTTGCTCGAACCTCAACCATTTGACGCTCGGGGCTCCCGAGCCCCGCCCGAACATACCGACAAGTCTGAAATCACAAGGCGGACCTAGTCGGACCTTCGAAATGCCCAAGACAATGCTAAATCAAGGAGTCGAACCCCAAAACCAATTGAATCCACTTAATGAACTTCGAGTTCTTAATTTCCTTCCGACGGGTAAAAACGCCCTTAAACTACTCCGATCGACACCAAATTTTACGGATGGGTCTTAACTGATATTTCGGACTTGTACCAAGTTTCGGAATCGAAATTCGAAACCCGATACCTATGAAAACAATGATTTCTTAGTTTATTTAATTCTTTGAAACTTAAACTTAACAATTTTACATAAAAATTCATTACTCGGGCTAGGACCTCGGAATTCGATTCCGGGCATACGCCCAGGTCCCATATTTTTCCGCGGACCCTCAGAGATTGTCAAATCACGATTCCGGGTCCGTTTCCCCAAAATATTGACCGAAGTCAAACTTGGCCTTTTTAAAGGAACTTAAAGAAGCAACTAGGCTTAATCTCGCTCAGACTCTTCTAACTTCCGAACCACCCCTCCCTGCAAGTGATAAATTAGCTAAAGCAAGTGCGAAAATTATTATTTAGGGGAACGGGGTTCGAAAATGCAAAATGACCAGTCGGGTTGTTACATCCTCCACCTCTTAAACAAACGTTCGTCCTCGAACGGACATAGAAAAGTACCTGGACTGCTAAATAAGTGGGGATATCGGCTCCGCATGTCCTCCTCAGACTCCTAGGTCCCCTCCTCGACTGGTTAGCCCCTCCACTGGACTCTTATCGCAGAAATCCTCTTGGACCTCAACTGGCGGTCCTATCTATCAACAATGGCAACTGGCTCCTCCTCGTAGCCTAAGCTCTCATCTAACCGAATGGTACTGATATCCAACACATGCGAGTAGCCAGCATGATACTTCCGGAGCATCGACACATGGAAGACTGGGTGAACTCCTGATAAACTGGGAGGTAAAGCAAGCTCA
>MDKF010646328.1:0-11181 GCA_026770625.1 Nicotiana glauca | reverse complement strand
ATGATAATGGGAAAATCAAATACTAAAAGATTCATAATCATAAATTGCAAGAAAATAAAGAAGAATAGAAATAATAATGTTTTGGGGTGATCTCTCACACTTGTTTTTCTTGCCAAAGTACTCTCTAATAATGTTACATGCCTCCCTTGGGAGAGCTCTAGTATTTAAATAGGGTTTTGGGCTAAGAATTTCGGAATTTGCACATAAGTCCTTCAATTTCCCGTAGCCTGCCGCGGTCCTACCGCGCCCACGCTAGGACCGCGGCCAAAAGGCCTCTCTGAATCTCATATAGCAGCTCGCCGCGGTCCAGCCGCGGTTACATCGGAACCGCGGCAGTTCACCTCCAGGCGTAATTTGTGTATTTTAAATGGTTCATTTGGCGACTTTTGTGCGATTGGCTTCTTTTTCTTCCATAAATGATCCAAAATCACTCCATAGCTTTCTTCTACTATATGTAACCTGAAAAATATGAAAAACACTAATAAGAGCATTTTGCTATCACTTTGACAATAAAAACTCTACAAGAAAGTGGTTCTTTTGAGGCTTAATCATAGTTCAATTCACCTATTATCAGGTATAAGCTGAAACCCCTTCATTTAGCAGTAGTCAAGCCAATATTGCAAGGGTATAATATTTTTTTCATTGAAGAATATTAGTTTTGAATCATTAGATTATGTGAAATTTTTTTTTTCAAACTCAACAAGAGATATATTGGTTTCTAATTGATAGTTTCTATAGCGGCTTTTAAGTGTCAAAGAGTATATATATAAAGAAAAAATTGGTATGACGTGAAATATTTTTTTTAAATATAAATAAATTATTTCGAAATAACTCTTTACTTTTTTTAATTCAAAGATAATAAAAAGATAAGATATTTTTGAACATTAGTAGAGAGTTTTAAAATTATTATAGTAGAAGTTATATCGTGGATAAACTAAAAAAATCGAAATCTTATGAAATATTTTACATAATATCCGGCCATATTTATTGTTTACTTTTTATAACTAATATAAATAGATGATATACCGACAACACATGATTATACACATATTTTATATGGATTATATATAAATTAAATATTATTCAATTTTTCAATTTAAGTGGTCGGGTGAGCACCTATTTAGGCTGATTAGATAAAGCCAAAAAAAATATAAAATAATTTCAAACAAAGACTAAAAATATAATTAAAGTTCATTCGTAGATAATTTTTATTAAAACTCATCATTTTATAGTGAAATAAACTAGTTTTTTTTGTAACAATAGAAATAATGACATAAGAAATAAGATAAAAGAAAATAAATATTGAAAAAAATGTTAGAAAGATCTAAAAACGAGAAATAAAAAATGACAACAAATTTCTTCTTATATTTCATCATTGTTGAGTATAAAAAATTTGAAAGTTAATTTCATCGATTTGAAAAACTTTTTTTCCAACTCAAATACATATACTATAAGATGAGGATATCTTCGAATATTTTTTTTTAATTTACATTATGTGTCATTTTAAAAAAAATACTATTACTAACAAACTTATATGATATTTGAATTTGAATTGGAATGCAATTTGAGTAGTTTGTATTGAGGTTAAGCCAAGTATGGTGTCAAAAAATAAACTACTTGATAATTTTAAGACAATATATACAATATTTTATAATAATAATCAACTAATTTAATATTTAATGACTCAAAGAGCAAAATTTTTGTATATATAGGGTATTAAAAGTTCAAATTCTGGGGCTAGAGATATCGATAAACTTAAATTGGAGTCATACTGAAATAAATCCGGCAAAGAATCATTTAAATTTTTAGATAGCCGATTAAAGTAAATTTTAAATTAAAGATAATATCTTCACTTGCATCATTATAAAAATAATAATTATTATAATATATATAAAGTCTTAGAAATTAAAATTTTAAAATAGAAATATTTTTTGAAAGATAAAATCATACCAAATAAGAGTTCAAGTCGTAGTATAAGAGTCACGCCGTAATCAAAGAATCATTTATATCGTGTCAATATTTGTGCTTTGCCATAAATATGAGTTATTATTTTACTTTGTGGCTATTTTTAGGTTCCAATGACACATATGAGAATAGTGCAAAAATAAAATTATTACTACGAGAATTGAGAAAATGTTAGTCTTTTTTCTTGTAGTGTTTCTTAATTAATATCTGTCGATTATCTATAATTATTTAGAAGGTTTAAATATTAAGTTTTAAAAATAAATTCAGTATTTCGAGGCCTTAAAACCTCCTTTTTGTCTCAGCTCAATTTGTGTGCGCATTCGACCATATATTCGGAATGCCATTATGTGAAAATTTGTGAAAAAAATATTAAATTTTACTTTAAAAATGAATTTAGGTTGACTTTGGTCAATATTTTAGATAAATGGGTCCGGAACCATGATTTGATAGTCCCAGAGGGTCTGTAGAAAAATATGGGACTTGGGCGTATGCCCGAAAATAAATTCTGAGGTTCCAAGCCCGAGAAAAAAATTTTTAAAAAAAATTATTTTCTGGAAAATATGCGAGTTTTTGGAAATAAAATGTGTCTAAAATTTGATGATATTGGGCACGTATTTTGATTCCGGAGCCTGTTACAGGTCTCATATGTGATTTAAGTTGAGTCTGTGAAATTCGGTAAGAAATGGACTTGAAATGACGTGAATCAGACCTTATTTGTGAAAATTGGAAAATTTTGATGTTCTTAAGTGATTTCATGATTTTGATGTTAAATTCATAGTTGTCGATGTTATTTTGGTGATTTGAATGCACGAGCAAGTGCGTATGATGTTTTTAGGTTGGCGTGCATGTATGGTTTGGAGCCCCGAGGGCTCGGGTGAGCTTTGGATAAGCCACGAAATGGAATTTTAACTTAGAAAATTGTAGGTTTTCAGCTGGTATGGTCAGGTCTGCAAGCTTCGCATATGCGAGCTCGCAATTTGTGACAAAGCCTCGCAAATGCGAAAATGGACCTCGGCAGCCTTAGTCGCAAATGCGACTCTTATATCACAAATGCGATTTCGCATTTGCGAAAGGTCTCTCGCAAATGCGAAGATGACCGAAAATTTGACTTGGTCGCAAATGCGACATTCTATTCGCAAATGCAAAAGTGTCAGTTTTCTAAGAGGTTCACAATTGTGAATCCTGCTCGCAATTGCAACATTTGAGACCTGTAAATTCATAACTTAGACGCATTTCAACCATTTTTCACACTCTTTCAAAACCAAAATACTCTTGGGCAATTTTTCAAAGACAACTTCTCTTCCTAATCGATTGTAAGTCATTTCTAACTCGTTTTCTTCAATCTTTAGCTTCTTTTCACATGATTTTAACTCAAATCAAAGGTTTTCATGGGAAAAATTGGGTGTTTTGGGTAGAACCTAGATTTTTCGAATTTTGGAGATTTGGGCCTCGATTTGAGGTCCGATTTCAAAACAAATTATATATTTGAGTTCGTGGGTGAATGGGTAATCGGGTTTTGGTTCGAACCTCGGGTTTTGACCATGTAGGTCCGGGATCGATTTTTGACTTTTTGGAAAAATTTAGAAAACTTATTTCCATGCATTAGAATTGATTCATTTAGCATTTATAGATATCATTAAGTAACTTGTGGCTAGATACAAGCGAATTGGTGTTGGAATCATGAGGTAAAGCGATAATTGAGGCTTGAGTTATGTTCGAGGCATCGAGGTAAGTGTTTGGTCTAACCTTAGCTTGAGGGATTAGGCGTCGAGTTCTATTTGCTATGTGTTATTTGATAATTACGGCGTATAGGCATGGTGACGAGTATCTGTACGTTGGTGACAAGAATGCCCGCGAGTCTTAAATTGAAATCGTTGTGTTCTTAATAAGTACGACGAATGCCTAAATTGTTAATTTTCTGTGTTGGGCAAGAATTATGATTATTCTCGTGGAAATTGCTTATGGTTGAGTATTGGTTCTAGTTGTCGTCTCTTTTATGGAGTTAGATGTTAGAACAAGTTTGGTTATAGTGATTCCCTTGCCGGGACGTATTTACTTCTTACTGTTGATTCCCTTATCGGGATATTATTGTTCCTTTATTGCTTCCATGTTGGAATTCTTTGTGATTGGTGTTGAATTCTATATATGGATCGGGTTGCACACCGCAATAATATTATATGGATCGGGTTGCACGCTGCAAAAATATTATATGGATCAAGTTGCACGTCGCGACAATATTATATAGATCGGGTTGCACGCCGCAATAATATTATATGGATCGGGTTGCATGCCGCAATAATATTTTATAGATCGGGCTGCACGCTGCAATAATGTCTTATGATTTGGATCGGGTTGCGCGCCGCAACAATAAAGAATCAAACTGGATATTGATTTGTTATTGTTCCCTTCTTCCTTCTGCTGCAAATTTTGAATTGTTCTTTATGTTTTTATTCTGAGTTACTGTTGATAAATGATACCCCCACAACATTCCCCTTTCCATCTTAAACTGCTAGTTTCCCTTTATTATTACTTGCCATATATTTGATTTAACTGCACAAATTTATTTGGTAGTCTGGTCCCAGCCTTATCACTACTTCGCCGAGATTAGGCTAGACATTTACCAGCACATAGGGTCGGTTTTACTGATACTACACTCTGCACTCTTTTGTGTAGATCCCAGTGCTTTAGCTTACTGATCGTAGTGAGATTGTTGATTGTTGTTCATCAGGCGACCCGAGGTGACTGCAGGAGTCTGCACGCCTTGGCGTCTCCCTCTATCTTTATTCCTATTTTTTTATTGTATTTCCAGAGACAGTGTTGTATTATTTCTTTCAGACCTTTATTTGTAGTATTCTGAGACAGTCTGTGAAGTTGTGAGTTGTGACACAACTCTTGGGTAGATTTTTTATGGATTGATATTAGCAGTATTATTAAAACTATGCAATTCAGTCTTCCGCTTATAATATTCTATTATTATTTACATGTTGGTTCTTAATTGTTATCAGATAAAAAATGAAAACAAGGTAAATAGTTCAATTGGCTGGCTTGCTTAGCTATCACTAGTACGTGCCATCACGACTCCCGAGGATGGAAATTCCGGGCTGTGATAATAACTCAGATATTTAACATGCTTAATGTCAAATATCAAAATGGAGTAAAAAATTCACTAGCTATAGAATTTTTTATATTTTTAAATAGCCAACTAAAATGAGTTTTGAATTAAGAATAAAATTTTCAATTACATTATTATAAAAATAATTATTATTGAAAAATAATGTTTTAGATACTAAAATTTTAAGAAAAAAATATTTTTTAAGAGATATCAACACACCAAATAAGAGTTCAAGTAGTAGCAAAAGAGTTAAGTCTTATCCAAAGAGTCATTCATTGTCTTAACATTTGATTGTTTTGCCATGAATATGAGTTATTATTTTGCTTCCTGACTATCTTTAGGATCCAATGACACCGGCAAGAATAATATCAAAAAAGAAAAATAGAAGAAATGGCTAATTTTTTTCATGTAGTTAATATCCAATTATTATCTATATTTACTGAGAAAATGTAATTTTAATATTATTTACATACAATCCAAATAACTTAAATATTTGACATGATTAGTGTCCGCGCATCTGCGCGGGTACTAAAACTAGTTTTGTGAAGTAAAGTAGCAACTTTAAATATGAGATATCATTCAATCAAATTATAATCAACTATTTTATCTTCTTTTCAGTAGGATTCCACGTGGAAATTTATTTCAGTTGATAACATGTCAGATGACTTGGCAATTTTTGCTTATGTGGGTAGCAGCTGAGTTGTTACATATAGCACTATATTTTGTTATTTTCTCAGCTATTTTCGTCCTGAGATATTTGTTTTTGTTAGTAAATTTGTTGTTGTGACCTTAGCTAGAAAATTATCCGTGAAATTAACTCATATTTTTATCTGAATATGTTTATGAACTGTAACAGCAAAGACAGGTAAACAACGTGTCACGACCCAATCTACATACCCGGTCGTGATGGCGCCCAACACACTACTAGGCAAGCCCGACCATTAACCATATATTCAACCCAATTGGCAACCAATATTTGATAAGTGAAACTGTAAACATTAAGCCATTTAAGGAAAATACGGAAATACCAATACGAATGCCGATGTTTAGCAAAAACACAACATATAGCCCAAACCTGGACCCGGTGTCACGGATATGAGCCTCTACAGAATAGAATAATATCCTACTACATAATCTGTCTAAATGTCTGAAAGTGCGGAATATAAAAGACAAGGATAAGAGGAAGAGTCAACGGCTGCGAATGCCATGCAGCAACCTCAACTCTCCCGAATAAGCAAGCCTGCTGATCACTGAATGTCTATTCAGCCTGTGAAGAAGGACCTAGATCTGCACACATGGTGCATTGAGTAAAGTGAGTACTTCCAACTCAGTGGTAATAAAAGTGAATAACACTGAAAGTATAAAAACCCAAAAGGGGCCAGATAATGCTATCTCAAGCAGTAAAACCAAATAAACAGTAGAAATCCATGAAACATAGCAAGACATTCTCTTGACAGGAATCAAATAAACAAGAATACACAAGTAAGGTCAGCCATTGTTACCTGACCGGTCAGCCATTGTTACCTGACCAAAGTGTTTCAGTGTCATTGTTACCACTAGTCAGTCATTGTTACCTGACTGGTCAGTCATTGTTACCTGACCGAAACACATACAACAGTGTCATTGTTACCACTGTTCATATCAAAGGGGTACCCCGCGCTCACTGTGGGTGTGCAGACTCCGGAGGGGCTCCTTCAGCCCAAGCGCTATCAATAAGGCCTGAAAGCCTGAATAATATCAACACGAGGCCTGAAAGCCTGCTCTCAATACACTCGAGGCCTGAAAGCCTCCTCACATAACACTCGAGGCCTGAAAGCCTCCTTACATAACACTCGAGGCCTGAAAGCCTCCTCACATCACTCCTCATGCCCTCACATATGGCCCTCGGCCTCAATCAATCCAAAAATAGTCAAAAGCCCCTCAGGCATTAGTAAAATAATAATACTCAGCTCGAACAATGGTTCAAATATCAGTTAAAACTCTAAGTTTGAGTAAAATATTGCTGAGTTCATGGAATAGTGTAAATCACATAGACTGAGTTCAAATAATATTTCAAATAGTGAGGGAAACAGTGATGGTAGTTCATAAAGAGTTCAAACAATCGGCAATAAGCCCCAAGTATGGCAATGAGCCCCAAGTCATAATGATAACAACAAATCATTTACAAATACGTGGTACAAACCAATAACCGGGACGGACCAAGTCACGATCTCCAAAGGTGCTCTACCCCACGCTCAGGTCCAGCGTGCAAGTCACCTCAATACAGCACTAAGATGTGCAAATCCGGGGTTTTAAACCCTCGGAATATCATTCACAAGTATTACTCACCTCAAGCCAGCCGATAATCTAGCTCGCCAAGCTTTTCCCTCTCAAATCTACCTCCTCACGTATAGAATCTGAGCAAAACCATAAGGGATACGTTACAATAGGCCAATAAATCATAACCCAATCGAAAAGACTCGAAAGACAACAAAAACTACGAAGTTGGCAAAACCCGAGCCCCTAGCCCACTTCTCAAAAAATTACTAAATTTACATTTTCGGAATCCTCGTCTCACCACGAGTCCGTACATATAAAATACACAAGAATCGGAGTCCATATGACCCTTCAAATAATCAAATTTAGACTCTCTTAGGCTTCAAGTCCTAACCTCCATTTTTACCCTTTGATTCTTTTAATTTTCAGTGTTTAATCCTTGTTTCTATACCATAACAATATTATTTGAGGCTACAAATTTATACCTGATGGAATCTCCTTTGAAAACTCTCCAAATCGCCCAAAATCGCCTCTTCCCGAAGTCCCAAAATATTTTTCTAACTTTTGAAATTCGAAACCACTGTTTCATTAAACCCTTCTGAGATTTTCGCTTCTGCGGTCCTACTACCGCTTTTGCGGGACCGCTTCTGCAGCCTTTAGACCGCTTCTGCGGTTTCACTTAAACCCACTGGGGCCGCTTCTGCGGTCTTAAACCGCTTTTGCGGTCGCCGCCTCTGCGATCCCCTTGACCGCTTCTGCGGTCTCTACAAAAATCCCAGGACCGCCTTTGCGGTCGCTTACCGCTTCTGCGGTGTCTGATTTTGCGGAAATTCTTCCGCTTTTGCGAAAAATGCCAGCCCCTCTCTAGGACCGCTTCTGCGATCAATCGGCCGCATCTGCGGAACCGCTCCTGCGGTCCTTTTTCCGCAGATGCGGAAATACCAGGAGCTTCAAATAATAGACCTGCTGCAAACTTCAAAAATTCCCGTTTAACCATCCGAAATCACTCCGAGGCCCCTGGGACCTCAACCAAAAGCACCAACACATTCAACAACCTTATACAAACTAGTTCCAATCCTCAAAATACGTCAAACAACGCTAAAACCAATAAATTATATCAGATTCAAGCCTAGTTTCCATCAAAACTTCCGAAATGCGCATTCAGTCAAAAACCCAACCAAACAACGTCCGAATGACCTGAAAATTTGCGGACATATCCAAAATCACCTGACGAAGCTACTACAACTCTCGAAATTCCATTCCGACCCTCGGATCAAAATTTCACCTATCAACCGGAATTCGCCAAAATTCCAACTTCACCAATTCAAGCCTATTTCTACACCGGGCCTCCAAATTCAATTCCGATCGCCCTCCTAAGTCAAAAATCATCACCCGAAACTAGTCGAATAATCGGAAACCCATTCCGAGCCCTCTAACTCATAAGTTAACATCCGGTTGACTTTTTCCAAACTAACCTTCTCTTAAGGAGACTAATTGTCTCATTTCCAACCAAACTCTATCCGAATTACTTCAAATTCACCAAACACATATAATGAAACATATAGAAGCATAAAACGGGGCGGAGATACATGAGACAACGGGTCGGGTCGTTACATCCTCCCCAACTTAAACAAACGCTCGTCCTCGAGCGTAGCCAGAGGTGTACTAGAAGCCAACCAATATCTGAATGACCTTACCAAACATATACCCGGGGTGATCCCACGTCACCCTAACTCACATAGGCACCGATAATACAACACAACTGAAATTTTACAGTCCATCTAGACGATAACCGTAGAACCACATTGCACTTCCGAACCCATACACAAGATCAGAACTTCACATCTATACTCAGAATAAACTCGAACCCGTGTAATAACCCATACTTGCAACCTCAGGTGAACCCATGCAACAAATCACATAATCCAACACTCGAAACGATAGTCTCTATTCACAATAGTTGCCCACAACACCCGAATACTAATGGAAAAACCTCTTATCGACAAAGGTCTTATTCTAGAACTTTCATATACTGCCAACGAATAATGAAACACGTAATAAACTGTATCAATTTCTCAGATCAACCATTCATGAAGCCACTTCCTTGTTGACTAATACCGCAACAGATTTCTGGGCCAAACCTCGATATGGACCCTCTAATCAGCTGAAATCACATCTGTTTGCATTTATTAATGACTCCAACGATCACTTCGAATTCAACGCACCACTCTGGTGATATGACACCTCATCACAGGCCTAAGCCACAACTTGCATAATCCACACACCAATGATGGGCGATCTGAACATACTCAAATCATGACAAATGGCTCAAATGAAAGAGCTGTAACTCAAATTCCTCGGTACCATCACAACACAAGGCTGGGACCCCATCCCACATCATAGAAATAGAATACCTGCATCTACCCCGAAGGGTCTAATCTCCACGTAGCCTCGCTACAATGCGTGATTTATCCAAACACTATTACACATGAAACACCTCAAGTCACCGTGCTCAAAAGTAGACAGCCACGCACAAATTGGTGTCTGAAACCAAGCAATCCATCACACCCATGGTGAGGCAAGTAATATACACCATTCAATCCTGAAAGGACACAACCGATGCGCCATTCGCCGAGCAACACCCAATACGGACTTTCTTTGGAAATCAGGAAGCAAGACATACCAAGTAACATATGGAAAACTGTTCTCAACATCACACTGTTGCAGCGTGCAACCCGATCTAGATAACATACCCATGGAGGCGTGCCACCCGATCCATACATATATCTGACATAGGGAGATCCACATCGAGCCAAATTTGCTCATTACAACAAAATACTGAGTGCCTAACAATATCTACATATAGCGTTATAAGCTATAAAACTCAAGCACAATCTGAAAATCATAACGCCTCACAGCACCGAAAGAGCATCTCATAGATCTCCCTAGATCACTAATGTCACAACCCAAACCCCGGTCGTGATGGCGCCCAACACATTTCTAGGCAAGCCCGACCTTTTTCCCATTTACCATTCCAATTATTATCTCAAATACTCCAAATTTAAGTGAAATCTCCTGTTTCCATAATGATAAGATGAGTGCGGAAAACAAAATAACTGAAATAACAGCCCATCAGGATCTGGTGTCACAAGTCTGAGCCTCTAAACATCTGAATACTATCCTATACAACCAAGTCTAAAGCAAAAGTACAAGAGATAACGGAAAGGAGAGATCGGGTCCTGCGGACGCCGGCAGCTACCTCGATAACTCCGCAGTAAGATGAACAGCAGCAATATATATCAACCGCCCTCCTGGATCCCTGTATCTGCACACAAGGTGCAGGGAGTAGAGTGAGTACTCCAACTCAGTGAGTAATAGCAATAAATAATAACTGAAAGTAAGAAAACCTGTAAGAACACTAAACAGTTCTAAAAGTAACAGTACAGGTAAGAACATATCTAAGGAGGAAAGTCCAGTATCAGTCTACTACTGTCCCAAAATTATCCAACACTGCTGCGGCGCGCAACCCGATCCTTACTAACACTGCTGCGGTGTGCAGCCCGATCCAATATAATATATATAGTGTTGCGGCGTGCAGCCCGATCCAATATAATAGATATAATGTTGTGGCGTGGATCCCGGTCCAATATAATAGTAACTGCGCTCACTGGGGGTGTGTGCAAACTCCGGAGGGGCCCCTTCAGCCTAAGCGCTATAATACTGTAGCGTGCAGTCCGATCCATATATATATATATCACTGCGGCGTGCAGTCTGATCCATATATATACATCATATATATAATAATACTGCGGCGTGCAGTCCGATCCAATACATGTATATGTATATAC
>MU727117.1:112595-127091 GCA_026770625.1 Nicotiana glauca | reverse complement strand
ACACCTTCTCCCGGGTTAATAGAATTCCTTATCCGGATTTCTGATTCGCAGACTGTAACAGAGTCATAATTTCCTTGGTTCAGGATTAAACCGGTGACTTGGGACACCATTATTTTTCCAAGTGGCGACTCTAAAATTTAATAAATAAATCCCGTTCTGATTGTCCTTTAATTGGAAAAACTCCTTCCCTTTTTATTATATCCCTTCTCGGGGTGTAGTATTAATAAGCGGTATATAAGTAGTAAAAAAAAAAGAGGTGTGACACATAGTCCCAGAGTACAAATCAAACCCTGATAGCACCAAAGCCAACTCCTGATCAACCTATGAACTCTCTGAACTTCCAAATTACCAACTTTCGACAAATAGAGCGAAAACCTCTTAGGAACCTCCAAATTCAAATTCAAATGTACGCCTAAGTCCAAAATCACCTTACGAACCTACTGGAACCATTAAATCACCAATCCGAGATCTACTCAAAAGTCAAACCCTGATCAACTCTTACCACTTAAGCTTCCAAAATGAGAACAAGTGTCTCAAATCACTCTCACAACTTCCCGGAGCCAAATCAATCCACCCTGCAAGTCACAAAACTACAAACACATACATGGGAAGGAAACAGGTTCAAATACACACAACAACCAGCCAGGTCATTATATCAACAAAAAGTCCACCTCAGGCCCTGGACCCAAATTTCGAAATAGATCATAGATATAGTTCGTATGTAACCTCATGATTTCAAATAAATTATTAGATTCCAAACCAGGGTCAAAATTCACAATCAAAAAGCCCAAAATCACTCTCTAAAGTTGGTACCAAAAACTCTAATTTCTATACTTTAAATCCATGTTTTAGGGGTTAAAGATTCAAATAGATTCTTGAAATATAATTACAAATGAGTAGAAATCACTTACTGTGATGCCCTGACCTTGGGTAGAGGGACTGGCATTCAATCGAATTACCCCAGTCAAGCAAGCCTACTTAGTGCCTATCTTTCAACCTTTCCCATGAATAATGTGAGATGAATATCAAGAGTTAGACAAACGAGAGAATAACATGTACAACACCAATTTCATTACTTATAGAAATTTTATTATGATTTCCAAAATATTACACGTTCATATTTTAAAAGTGGAAACATTTTTGACAACTACTACATTTCTAGTTTGTTATCTCCAAACTAAAATACAACCCACAATATGTCTACAGAGCCTTTAAATAAAACAAAAGAGATAAGGCCCTGGCTATACCTCAAAAGGAATGTATAAGAGAATTAAAACAATACAAGGCCCCGATGTATAGTAGGGCTCACAAATCAGCTGAGAAGAGGGTATGATTCTATCAACGATCAATACTTCTTGATGAGAAACCACCTGCATCCATTAAAGATGCAGCGTCCCCAGCAAAAACGGCGTTAGTAGATGTGAAATAGTACTAGTATGTAAAGCTAAATACTCTCTCATGGAATGGAATGCCAACATAATAAGAGAGAAACATGGAAATAGTAAGACAAGTTCCTAAAATCCCAATCAAGGGGAATAACCTCAATATAATATAATGGGGACTCACCCCTAAATCAGTTCCTATACCAGCACATGTAGTTTCGGGTCTTGGCATTTATAACCCAACCTTCCTCAGTGATCTCACGATACTCCCAAACACAATAATCATATTGAAGAATCATATTCGTTTCATAACCATTCATACTTCCTTTCAGTTTATTGGCATTCTTGGCCACACATATAAATCATCATTCTCAGCATTATGGACATATTTTAGATTTCATTCTTCCCTTTCTTTACTTTCAAGATCATCATAAAACATCAATATGTAGAATGTTTTGAAAAGTATGACTTTAAATACATAAATGTTAAGAGACTTAAACACATAGAGTTTCTTCCACAAAGAAATTCAAATCATAGGCATTAGATACAATAACCATACTTGAAACATTCTTCCAAAGGATAGTGATATAATAGAGGCAATTGGAACATGACTTGAGTACATAAGAATTTGGGTAAACTAATTTTTAGGAGAAATTCATAACATTAGAATTAGGAACTTGAACAAACCATACTTGGGATTTATAAGCAATTCGTGGAATTCGATTCTAAGGAAGTAGTTTAGCCAACATACCTCGATTGAGCTTTCCTTGGAATTACTATAATATTCCCCTACTCTTAGTAACTTCAATCTATAGAAACATAACCAAATTGAACAATTATTATGGAGGCATTCATAGGCTTAGCCATTATTGACATTTTATCAAACACTAAGCACAAAATCCACTACAGGGTTCTATAATGGAATTCCCTCCCTCTCCTAAAACTAATTTCAATAACAAGAAATCAATCTATGCAGTCCTACAACACTTTTCAATCTTTATTGGCTCATGCATGCCCAACCATCTATTTCAAACTTCAAAAATCACACTTCTTTGCCCCAAATACACCCACATTCGAGTTTGGGGGCTTATGGATTTCGATCACCATCTATTAAGCCCCGTCACTATAAAATAATATGTAAACCCATTATAAATATTGCATGAAAGCTTAGGAGTGAGAACTTACCCGATTGGTTGAAGACCTAGTGAGTAGCTTCCTTGAATCTTCAAGATTGAGCAAGAATTAAGGAGTAAAATGGTTGGAGCCTCTCTCTCTCTCTCTCTCTCTCTCTCTCTCTCTCTCTATATATATATATATATATATATATATATACACTCTCTCTCTCTCTCTCTCTCTCTCTCTCTCTCTCTCTCTCTCTCTCTCTCTCTCTCTCTCTCTCTCTCTCTCTCTCTCTCTCTCTCTCTCTCTCTCTCTCTCTCTCTCTCTCTCTCTCTCTCTCTCTCTCTCTCTCTCTCTCTCTCTCTCTCTCTCTCTCTCTCTCTCTCTCTCTCTCTCTCTCTCTCTCTCTCTCTCTCTCTCTCTCTCTCTCTCTCTCTCTCTCTCTCTCTCTCTCTCTCTCTCTCTCTCTCTCTCTCTCTCTCTCTCTCTCTCTCTCTCTCTCTCTCTCTCTCTCTCTCTCTCTCTCTCTCTCTCTCTCTCTCTCTCTCTCTCTCTCTCTCTCTCTCTCTCTCTCTCTCTCTCTCTCTCTCTCTCTCTCTCTCTCTCTCTCTCTCTCTCTCTCTCTCTCTCTCTCTCTCTCTCTCTCTCTCTCTCTCTCTCTCTCTCTCTCTCTCTCTCTCTCTCTCTCTCTCTCTCTCTCTCTCTCTCTCTCTCTCTCTCTCTCTCTCTCTCTCTCTCTCTCTCTCTCTCTCTCTCTCTCTCTCTCTCTCTCTCTCTCTCTCTCTCTCTCTCTCTCTCTCTCTCTCTCTCTCTCTCTCTCTCTCTCTCTCTCTCTCTCTCTCTCTCTCTCTCTCTCTCTCTCTCTCTCTCTCTCTCTCTCTCTCTCTCTCTCTCTCTCTCTCTCTCTCTCTCTCTCTCTCTCTCTCTCTCTCTCTCTCTCTCTCTCTCTCTCTCTCTCTCTCTCTCTCTCTCTCTCTCTCTCTCTCTCTCTCTCTCTCTCTCTCTCTCTCTCTCTCTCTCTCTCTCTCTCTCTCTCTCTCTCTCTCTCTCTCTCTCTCTCTCTCTCTCTCTCTCTCTCTCTCTCTCTCTCTCTCTCTCTCTCTCTCTCTCTCTCTCTCTCTCTCTCTCTCTCTCTCTCTCTCTCTCTCTCTCTCTCTCTCTCTCTCTCTCTCTCTCTCTCTCTCTCTCTCTCTCTCTCTCTCTCTCTCTCTCTCTCTCTCTCTCTCTCTCTCTCTCTCTCTCTCTCTCTCTCTCTCTCTCTCTCTCTCTCTCTCTCTCTCTCTCTCTCTCTCTCTCTCTCTCTCTCTCTCTCTCTCTCTCTCTCTCTCTCTCTCTCTCTCTCTCTCTCTCTCTCTCTCTCTCTCTCTCTCTCTCTCTATATATATATATATATATATATATATATATATATATATATATATATATCTAAAATAATTGTTTATGCCGTCCAAAATGACCCATAATGCCTTTTATTAAAGATAGGATTCGGTAAAATTTCTCAAAAATTAAAAATCACCATACGACCCATTGAATCATCAAATCATGGATCTAAATTCGTTTACACAAAAGTCAAACCTTGATCGTCTCTTATAACTTAATGCTTTCTAATTAAGAATTACTCTTCCAAACCACTCCCGAACCTCTCGGAGATCAAAACCAACCATACTTACAAGTCAATACATCATATGGAGCTATTAAAGGTCTCCAATCAAATAATGAAATGCTAGAGCTCAAAACAACCAGTCGGGTCGTTACACAAATCCTTGATTTCATGTTGAAATAAATGATAGATCCTTAACTTGAAGATAAATGTGAGTTAGAATCACTTAACACATCGTGGCTATTGAAAATAGGTCAACCCTTCAAAATAGAGCTCTCACGCTCCAAAATTGAAGAAAAATATCAACACCCCAAAATGGGCTCTATTTATAGTGTGAATAACTATCTGGCAGTAAATGCACTATCGCGACGCCTCGTGCGTCCCCCCTCCCCCCACTTCCCTCCAATCGCGGTAGTGTTGTAACCTGCAACATTCTGGTGACCAAATACTGCTCTTCCACCCTTCAATAAAACAATCACAACTTAGTTCTCAAATGTGAGAATGATGAACGGTTTAAACACAAAAAAATAGATTCAAAGGGATACAATATCAACAAAACCTCATCCCAAAATACTATATATATATTGGGATATCTGCACTTTTCAAGTCAAGTCAGCTGAAAGAAAGCCCTTTTTAATCAACTCAATTCTTCCAAAACTTTCCCCCCACCTAAGTCCCTAGGGACTCTATCCAATCATTCATACAAGTCAAAATACTCTATGTGGACTTGTTTAAAGGCTCAAAACACCTACGGGAACATTACAACAAAGAATCAAGGCTCAAACTGAATAAAATTTCTCTTAAGTTCGTAAATCTTCATTTATTCAAAAGAGTGTCATAATCACACTTAGACACTTCGGTTTACTTTCAAACTTTGTACACAAGTTCATTCAACTAAATAAACCTATCAAAAATCTCATAACAGCAATCGATGTCCAATAATATCAAAGTCAACTCTTGGTCAACCTTATAAACTCTTAAGTTCTTCAAATTACTAACTTTCGATAAATGGTATCGAATACTTCTAGGAACCTCCAAAACCAAATTCAAACATACTTACAAGTCCAAAATTATCATAAAACCCTATTGGAACTATCAAAATTCAATTCTAAGTCTCTGTACCCAAAATTCAATGTTTGGTCAACTCTCTTAACTTAAAGCTTTTATTTAGGAAGTAAGTTTTTCAAATGACTCCCAAACCTATTGGGACAAAAATCACCCATATCCGCAAGTCATAAAACATTAAGTGGACCTAGAAAAGTCTCAAACCACGAAACAAAGTGCTAGAACTCAAATTGACCAATTGGGTCATTACAACATAGTTTATATCCTAGTAGTCAACTCTGCATTATCACTTGCAATATAAGTGTTTAAAATGCGCCTCTGACTCTCTTTTTTAACAAGTATCAAATAGGCTTTGTTCACAGATGGAACAGGAATTATCATAAGAATTTAGCTGTGTGCTTTCTCATATGGCTCGTTTAGTCCCATAAAAAATTACAAGTTCTATCTTTGCATAAATTCGACAAAATCTCGAGATTTCACTTAGTCATACCAAGGAAAGAGAGGTAGGGTATCAAATTTATCCCGGAGCGAACATAATTTCGAAAAATAAGATGCAATAATATTGTTACCTTGAGTCACTATCGCAATCTCCTTATGAATTTGAAATTTTTTGGTACAATCGATTTTATCAAATCGCTCCTTTAAATCAATCCAAAAACCAGAAGCATTTTAAGAGTAAACTATCCTACTAAGCAAATTCTTCGAGACACAATTCATAATCCATGAAAGAACTATGGCTTTGCACCATTCCCATAGATCAATTAGGTTAGGATCGTAATTCTCCTTTTTGCATGTGCCATCGAAGAACCGCTAGCTTATTCTGTCCTAGGATTGCGATCTGCATTACACGACTCCACACATAGTAATTCTTCAGTCCAGTCAATTGAAGAGATATCAACATAACACTTGAATTATCCGTGGAATGTAGAAACATAAGGGGTGTGTTTGGTATAAAGGAAAATATTTTCCATGGAAAATATTTTCCAAGAAAATATTTTTTTTAAAAATAAGTAGTAATCTTATTCATTTTCCGGTATTTGGTATGCAAATTAAGAAAAATAACTTTTCAAGAGTATTCATAAATAATTTAGATACAATAAACATGAAACCATATACTTTTGAACCAACAACCTTCCGAACCCACAAATTTTATAAATTTTCGAACCGCTATACTTTTGAAGCCGTGAACTTTCGAACCCTAAACTTTATATTTTCTAAACTCGTAAACTTCCAAACACATAAATTACCGAATGCATAACTTTTGAACTTGTAAAATTTCGAACCTGTAAACCGGAAGATGAAAAACCTAAAACTGAAAATATATAAATAAATAAATAATTTGGTTTGGGGGGGAGGGGGGTTGGATTGCAGAAAAACGAAAAAATAAAAATTTAAAAATTATTTAAAAAAAGTAAAAAAGAAGACTTTTTTTGTGCGTGCGGGGCGTTGGGGGGAGCAGGGTGGACAGTGACGTAGAAAAAAAATTGAAATTTGAAAAAAAAAATCCTTTTTTGGAGAGACGTGGTGGGGTGGGGATTGGTGGGGGTGGGAAAAGTTGAGAAGGAGTTTTGAAAAATATTTTTGCTTCTCTGGATAAGGAAACAAAATTTATAAGGAAAATATTTTCCAAAATATTTAAGCAAACCAAATATTCCGAAAACGCCATTGACGAGCTCGCCTTGAAGGTACTCCAAATCAATGATGAAGCATCAAACTCACACTAATAGCCAAAAGGTTCCGATGCCGTGTTAAAATTATAAGCTTTAGCTAATTAAAGATTCACAGGAATTATGTTCTTAACTACATAGAAAATGGAAGAGAGGAAAGTACTAGTAAACTTTTATAGAGAGAAAATTTAGTAAAAATGAACAATACATGTATCTCTATACTGTACAAAGATAATTTTAGGTATATGTATGCATTGACAACTGTGCTCTAATGGACGCACTCTAACTCATTAAATAACCACTTGTTAACCACCTAACTACTACTACAACAACAATAAAAACTCAGTATAATCCCATTCAGTGGGGTCTGGGGAGTGTAGTGTGTACGTAGACCTTACGCCTACCCTAGGGTACGGAGGCTGTTTCCAAATAGACTATCGGCATCCTTCCCTCCAAGAACTTCCCACATTGCTCTTGGGGAGACTCGAACTCACAACATCTCGGTTGAAAGTGGAGGATGCTTACCATCAGATCAACCCATCTTGTCTAACCACCTAACTAATCGACTAATAATTAACTAGCGAACTAACTATAGTTAACAACTATTATTATTTAATCTCATTCTCAATAGGTGGTGTATGATTCTTGGGGACTGTGATGGTGGTCCAACAATGGGCGGCGACCGAAGGGTCTAAAAGAAGATTGGAAAGATGGTGTGTTTTCTTAAATCCATAGATTTGAAGACATGGCTAGGCATTTGGAAGCTCTCTGAAAATAATAGAGTGGTCTCCTTCGTGATTTGTAATTTTTGTTTGACCATCCGCGATAGTTTTCAATTATGAGTCGAAATATTAAAATCTCTTGTTTGATGCACAAAAGATTAAAACAAAGATTTATTTATATAACTATATTCTTTGATGGTTTTTATAGGTTTTCTTTTTAGCTTGCCGAAATTTTGCGTAGAGGGGAAGGAATCGATATTGGAAAGCATAAGAGAAAAAGTGAAAAATTAGAAGAAAAAATGAAAATAATGACTAGATTTAATAAATATTAATTTGTGTAAAAGTGTGAGCAATTATTAAAAGAAAAAGTAAATGAATAAAGAGAAAAAAAACTAAAAACAATAAAGTGCCTGAAATAGCTCTAACGTGGTTGCTGATGTGGCGAGGCATGAACACTTCTCCCCGTCAGATTGGTTCTATATTTTTAAGGGGATAATAATTTCACGTTGAACAAGTACGGGGAAGTATTCGGTCGCCCCTAAAGGTTAAGTCTAAATTATTTTGTCAGACAACTACATGACATGGAGCAACTTATGTATTTTCTCTTTAAATTATCATACAATATGTCAACAGATATATTCATCGTTCCACTACATTTACATTTACATGAAACAAAATTTAACTTAAATATTAAATCCTGTCCAGTCAAATGATGTCAAACACAATCAAATGGAGGAAGTGCATCCAGCTATCCTCTCTACAAAAGGTTAAGCATTTTTAGGCGTTCTTCATGCTCTATATCCAGTTTTGGAGGAGTGTAACAGCCACTAAGATCCTCCACTATATACTCCTGCAATGTTTTCAAAGAGTGAGCATATCAACTATCTGTGCTAATAGAAACAGGAAGCAATCACATGCCATAGCAGTGGAGTGTTAGCTCCACTTGGAAAGATAAGAACAAGATGCTCAGCGAGTCAGACTATTCACATGCTATGGCAAGTTTCAGACCACAAGTTTCTAAAGTTTTACAACCACACAAATGATGTAGATGTGTTCTTTTGAAATACGGGACGAGAAGGAGAAGTATTGATGCAAACCCCTAACTTGGAGATGAACAATAAAAGGAAAGCAGACTTGGAACTTGTTTTTACAGCCTTCTGTAAGTTAACAAGAATTCTGTGTTGCGACCATCAAAGATGACCAAAATATACACCTTTATTAATGAAGACCACTAACTTTTCGGTAAGTGGTGAAGAACACAATCATTAGCATCCAACTGAATCCAGGAAAAAGAAAAAAGAAAAAATACTTTTTGGGACAGACCAAGGTACAGATATCGCACCTGAGTAAGTTCTCTCTTGGTTAGGATGTGGTAGTGTCTTTGCCAGATCCGCTGGATGGCCATTGTGGCCGCAAGGAAACTATATGCAATGCCAAGAATGGCAAGGATGACAACAAACACAACCACCAAAGCAAAGCATGCTTCCATTGACGCAGGAAAAAGATCCCACATTCCCCAGCCATAACAACAGTTATGACATCCAGCCATTTGTGGGCCATTGCTATTAAGGGAGGAGCAGTGCAATATGAGCCCAAAAAATCCGAGCAGAAAAAAGAAGACAAGAACTCCTGTATTATATACACCATTGTGTTAATTACATGAATATTATAATACCCTAAGCCAGTTGTTAAAGAGATAAATGAAAAAGAGAAGCATGTGTTAATTGCTGATGTGGCGAAGCATGTAAAACGCCTCTCCCCATCAGATTGGTTCTATATTTTTAAGGGGGTAATAATTTCACTTTGAACAAATACAGGGATATATTTGGTCGCCCTTAGAGGTTAAATCTGAAAATTATTTTGTCCGACAACGACATGATGCAACTTATGTATTTTCTCTTTAAATTATCATACAATATGTGCACACATTAGGTTTTGATATTTAGCCCCATATACTAGTATCATACAACTGGACGTCTTTACAAGCATAAACATATAACTGTGTCCATGTCAACTTGCAGGTCCCGAGCAAAGGAGAATGGTTGTGACAAGTTGACAACCTATAAAAATAGTCGAGCTATGATGAATCTTCTGTATGTTGAATTCGTGCGATCATGCTCACCTAGATACGAGCTAGATGTGATGCCCATGACGAAGGGCGGGTCAAGTAGGACTGACAGGCTTCTAAGCTGGAAGCGCTGAGTCTCGGGGGGGGGGGGGGGGGGGGGGGGTGAATGTGATGCCCATGATGGATGGTGGGCCGACAAGGACGGGTCAAGCAGGAACTAGCAGGCTTCTAGGTTGGCAAGCTTACGAAGAAAGGGTGCACATGTTACCTTAGGCGAATCCCACATCGGAATGGGAGAGGAAAGTGAAGAACCTAATAAGGCATGACACAAGCTCACATCGTATGCGCGCTTTTGGGGCTCAATGTGGCGTAGCCCAAAAAGACAAATCCGTCCTGGCCTATGCCCAAAGTGGACAATACGTGCCATGTGCATGTGCTTGGATCGTGACACTAGATTGGCATCGTGATGTTGTGATAAATTGGTAAGGAGTTCCAACATCATCAGCGACTGATGTTTAAAATAGGCCCACTACATTGGTGCCTGAATCTGGTGCTAAATGGAAAATAATTCCCGCATCTCGTTAGAAAGATGGAGGTAAAGAAGATGGTCCCGGAGAGTGACTCCGATAGGTAGTTGGAACATAGACTCAGACAGAAAAGTCAAAAGAATAGTGGATACCTTAAAAGAGAAGAATTTACAAGATACTAAACAGCCAGGGAAAAAGATAGACAATTTGGAAACATAGCTAATGAATCATCGTATTATGGATTAGACAAAAATAGGAATGAAGGGAATCTTTCTAGAACCAGAACTTCAGGATAGAGTTGTAAAAGTAAAGAGAACTGGTGATATGATTGTCTCTTTTACACTACAATAACAACAACAACCAACTATAATCCCACTTAGTGGGGTCTGGGGAGGGTAGTGTGTACGCAGACCTTACCCCTACCCTAAGGTAGAGAGGTCGTTTCCAAATAGACCTCCGGCATCCTTCCCTCCAAGAACTTCCCACCTTGCTCTTGGGAGACTCGAACTCACAACCTCTTGGTTGGAAGTGGGGGTTGCTTAACATCAGAGCAACCCCTCTTGTCGATTGTCTCTTTTACACTAGTGGTGGGAAAAAAGACTATCAACATTATTAGTGCCTATGCTCCGTAAACAAGATTAGCTGAGGAAACCAAATAATATTCTAAGAACTAGTAGTTGGTTCTCCAAAGTCTGAAGTTTTGTTCATGTTAATTGGAGCTCGCGTGCGAGTTTTATCAAGTAAAGACAATGACTTGAGCAATCGGGAGCACACGATGATGGATTAAACCAAGTATATGGAGTAAACGTCATCGGATTTGCTTTACCTGAACAACACCCTATGTCTGCTATAAAAAAAAAGAATTCAACCTGTATCATAGAATGAGACCCTATCAGTTCAAGCCGGGGAAATCCAATTTTTAATATTGGGAAATCCTGATGTGCTATTGCACCTAGAAAGAAGAATCGAACTGCCATTTGGCGGGGTTCAGCTTTCACTTTGAATTAGATTTATAGCCCATTTGGCCAAGCTGCAAAAATTAGCTTATTTTGAGAGGTGCTTTTTTTCAAAAGTGCTTTTCTCAAAAGTACTTTTGGTGAGAAGCAGTTTGTGTTTGGCTAATTAGTTTGAAAAGCACTTCTGAGCAGCAATTAGTGTTTGGCCAAGCTTTAACAAACTGCTTCTAAGTGTAATTTTTCTCAAAAGTGCTTCTCAAAAAAGTGCTTTTGGAGAGAAACTAATTTTTTTCTGCTTCTCCTCAAAAGCACTTTTTTTCCTTCCCAAAGTTTGGCCAAACACCCAATTTTCGGCCAAAAGTGCTTTTGCCCAAAAAAAAGCACTTATGGCCAAAAAGAAGCTTGGCCAAACAGGCTATTAGCTTTGTACTATGAGAGAGCTAGATTGCAAAGAAGAAAAGTATGCATTGAAGAATTACTAGCATTGGCAAATGGTCCTAGAACAGCCCCCAAAAAAGGAAGAAAATCACACTTCTTTATAGGTATGATAGAAAAAGAGAAAATCACACTCAACATTTAAGAATGGAGGTAATATAGCTAAATAAGCTTCGAACTTACAAGAAGAAGTACCAGGACCACATGCAAGAGTTGCAATATTATAGTAGCAACACCCATAACCACCCATCATTGACTAGTGGTCATAGTGAAAGCGTGGAGCCAAAAAAGGAGAAAGAGTTGCAAAAGATCTAGAATTCGGTGATGGAAATAAAGGCAGCATTGAAAGATAAGCTATTAAAGTAGGAAGCATGAGACTCAGAAGCTAATGCAGCAATCTTGATGGAAGAAAATGATTAAGTTGCATTAAAAATATAGCAAATGAAGCTCTCAATGTTTCTAAAGGTCTCGGACCTCGTTGACAAGAGTTGTTGTAGTTGAATGAGGTGCAAAAAGCTATTAAAGAAAAAGGAGAGTGGTATACGAAGTTACCAAGGGCTGGAAATGGAGAAGCTCTTGAAGAATATAAGAGAGAAAAAAAGAGAAGCTGTGAAGCCGAGTGAAGCTAGAGGTATGCCTTAGATGATTTGTATTAGGGATGCAGGAAGGGAGAAAGAAATGTTTAAGCTATCAAGAATAATAAAGAATAAGGTTAAAAAACTTGAAACAAGTTAACAGTGTCAAAGATGATTTCCTTAGACAGGAAATAATAAGACCATAGAGAGTTGGAGGAGTTAGTTTGGTTAATTGCGACAAAAATTACGATATTAACTTTATAGATATTCATGCAATTGACAGACAGAAATCTTAACTACACTCTCCAAATTATGTCTATTGGAGTAAATGATGGGTACGAAAAATATAAGGGTAAGAAAAGCCTATGGTCCAGATGGAATCTCTATAGTAAGTTTGAAAGTGCGTCGGCTAAATTCTGAGTAATATTGCTAACCAAGCCATTCAACATTATTGAGAAGAAAATGTGTATAACATAATAACAAGAGTACATGGTTCCAAAATGCATCTTTAAATAAAGGATATCTTCAAAGTTTTCTGAAATGTTGTGATATTAAACTTATTAGTCATACAGAGAAATTTTGGGACAGTGTGATACAACATAAACTCAGGAACATACAAGATTGATGGAGAACCATTTGGATTTATGCTTGTAGTTCTACAACAAATGCTATTATTGTTGTAAGAAGATTTATAGTAGCTTATAGGGAGAGAAGGATGTTCACATGATATTCATTTGACCTACAAAAAGCATACAATAGAGTGACAAGAGAAGTCCTTTGATGAGAGTCACAAAGAAAGGCTTCCATATCACCTATATCATAAATATCTTCATAAAGGATATGTGTGACAAAAGCCATCAAAATGTTGAACAGTGGAAGAAGATAAATATAAGATTCTCATAATCGTAGATTTACACCAAGAATCTACTTTCAATTGCACTCGTTTACCCTAGTCGTAGATGAGCTAACCAATAGTATACAGGATAAGGGTCAACATCGTGCACTATTTGCATGTAACATAGTGTTAATTGACAAAAGTAGTGAAGGAGCTGACAAAAGCTGGATCGATATAGAAGCACTTTAATAAAAAATATATAATGATAAGAGAAGTAAGACTTAACATTTGCATTGCAAGTTTAGCTCACATAAGAAGAGTGAAGGTGAAGTGAGATAGATGGAACAGTGGAGCCTAAATGCAGTAATTTAGAAATCAAGATTTAATCTTCTAGGGAAAACACATGATGAAGGAAGATATAATATATCGAATGAAAAAAGAATGATTGAAATGGAGGACTAATGCAAGAGTATTATGCAATAGGGATACCTAACAAATTGAAACGACAAATTTCATAGAATGACGGTGAGACCAACAATGTCATATTGGGGTACATGTTCGGCCTCTTTGTTTAACCTATTGACAAGATAAATGTCGTAAAATGCAAAGGTTAAAATAGATGAACGAACATATAATATTGGACGAGATCAAAAATTAATCATGCCAAACTGAGGATGCATACATAACACATAGGATAAATGAGAGAAATAAGTATAAAAGGTTTGGTCATCTCTGGTGCAAACCTCCATATACACTGGTCTACAGGTGGAACATTATGATGATTAAAAATGATTAAAAAAAAGACGAGGTAAACCTAAAAGTACATGGCATGAAGTTGATTTCAAAGACCTACAACCTTTCTAAATTAGGCAGACTTAGCTTTAAAAAATGCACAGTAGAAGCAAAGGATAATATATTTGATACAAAGTAATTATGGTTAACAGTTAATTGTTATTACTACACTTACATCGGTTCATATGTTTATCAAATCGTTTTAGATGGTTAAATAGCTTGTATTTCACTAAAGGGGACAAGTGCAAAAAATTTAAAATCTCTAGTCTCAGAGAACCTCTAATTTGTCTTTTGTTCTAACTTTGTACCGGAGTGGAATAATCCAAATAGGGTGGATGGTTACAAATGATTCATGAAGTCGACCCAACTAGTTATTATGGTTGATTTTGCTGATTGATTGACAAAAGCTTACTTATTCATACATAACAGAACTCCATCTCTAAAACTTTATCTGATCTTATTAGCATGATACTTTATAATAGAAATATTAAATAGGTATTATACGAAGTTGGCTGAGCGTAACATTAACATATAACTTATCACAAAAAGATAAGTTGTTACTGACAGATGATAATCCCACAGAATAACTGTTAACCAGCTGAGTGCAACATGACAGATAAATTATTCCAAAAAAAATTGCATCATTGACAGATGAGAATCCATCAGAATAATTGAAAACCAATTTTGTTTTGTTTTTTAAATTATAAAACAATTCCTTCGAGTCTTCTCCTCTTAACCCCCCAACCTCCCCTC
>MU727117.1:57002-111019 GCA_026770625.1 Nicotiana glauca | reverse complement strand
CCCCCCCCCCCCCAAAAAAAGAAAAAAAAGGTGTAAAAGGTTAAACAAATAATTAAAATCTCATGGTGCTGTCCTATAATTTGCAAATATTAAAGGAACATTTCATGTTTGCTAAAAGGTTCACATACTCAGCCCTTAAAAGCTTCCTATCCTTCCTTTTTCCTAGAAGTACAGTGTTATAATACTTACCTATACAATAGTAAAAAGGAATTGGATGTTTTGACAATATTCGGTCCCAACTGTCATTGAATGAATTCCTAAAAGTTCCATCTTTGTCCAAGAGGTATGTGAATCCACCAATGAGTGCAATTACCTGAGAAAAGGGAAGTAGTCATATTAAAAATAATAATAATAATAATAATAATAAATAAAATAAAAAAAACTCATGTGTTAATTGAAAAAACTAGCAAAATAACTGACAAAAGTTGGAACTATGGAGAAGCACTCTGGTAAAAATATTTTATGACAGGTAGAAGCAAGACTGAGACATTTGCGTTGCAAATAAGAAGAAGAAGGTGAAGTGAGAAAATGAAACAATAGTGACTAAATGCAGCAATTCAGATATCTAGGCTTAATCTTCCAAGAAAAAGACATGATAGATGAAGATATAACTTATAGAATAAAAAAAGAATTGATTGGAATGAAGGAGTAATACACGAGTATTATGCAATAGGAAGATCTCAAATATCAGGGCTAAAGAAGTTGTGCTCTACAATGTCCAGCGTGAGAGAAAGTAAATATTGGTTCTCTAGATCAAGAGTACCTTTCAACATTGAGATAGGGTAACACAAAATTTTGGATTCTCTCCAACCATCTTTTATCCTTCACAGATATTTCTGATTCATTAGTGTTTCATTGGACACAAATTGATAACAAGCACGACAACAAAAGTAACAAATACATTGTTTCACATTTTTTTATTAATATTAATGTTTTCGGGAAGATATCTTACGTTGTCAATAAGCTACATAACCATGCATGTTTTAAGTTCTAATTAGATATGCCAAAGATAAAAGGTTTGATGGATCTAAAGAAGACTAAATCAGCTCCAGATGTTGGCACATTTGCTTCATTAACTTCCAGTCAACCTCAATGACTGAATGAACGATTTGGAAGGATCATGAAACCAAAAGCTATAAGTGGTTTAGTTTATACAATTACATGTCATAAAGCCTCTTTGATTTCCATAGTTTTTGACTTGCACACCTATAACCTACTAGTTCCTCCATTCTGACATAGTATAACACCAGCACTTGGGGCTAACTGCAAGCACTTTTGCACTTGCATTCCTCTTAACCACACAAGGAACCACCCTATAACTTCTAACACAAGCACTTTTGCGCACTGACCGTAGAGAAGCTTCTCAAAGAAGAGCTAACTGGTCATAAAATGCAATATTACCACTGGAACACTTGAAAGAGGCATAAAATCTTTTACTTACAGTTTGCACAGCCAAAAAACCAAGGAAAACATCCCTAGCCACAAAAAGTCTGAATTTTGTTTTGCGCCAATTTCCGTCCTCCAACTCGACCACTCGAAGATGAAATTGAGCCTTACAAGTTGTGCAATGCGAAAATGCAAACCCTTCCTGCATAACAATCAAGTGGTTACAACCTAAAGCTTTATCATAAATTAGTAACCCGTATTCAACTAGTAGGAAAGAAAATATCTAACTTTGACAGATCTCCAATGATCAAGGCAAGAGCGATGCACATATTGTTGGGTGCCTTTGCACATGCAAGGAGATATCAGTTCATCGTCTGAAAACAACAGCACAATCAGGCGGAAGGGAAAAGTCCGTTGTACAATTTAGCATTTAAATACAAAAATGTAAGCTCATCATGGCTGTAAAATTTCCACTAAGATCAGCTAACTTATCCGAAAAGGTATACACAGATTCTTCAGAAAAATGGTTTCAGAAGTGGTAACAATGCTAAAGTAAAAGTAAATAGATCATTGCAAATGCAGTCTAAGGTTGAATTGATTAGACAATTTGAAACATTAAATATTGTCAACATCGACTAAAGCCTGTATCTTTATTTTAATTTAAAAAAAAACTCTCACATGAGAAAATAGTAATCTGATAAAAAAGAAAGTTGTTACATGAGGAACGCTTCACAGAATCCCTGGGAATAAAAAGAAAATGATGCCCCATTAGGAAGACCAAAACCGCCATAAGAATAGGGTTTCGCAAGAACAAAAAATATTCACTATGGCTTTTCATTCATAATAATCAAATGAGAAAACACAATTGTTTCAAGCACCATCACCTTATGGGCTATTCATATTTCAATTGAAAGGTAAACAGTTGCAATAACCATTCAAAGTTCTGACGACCCAATAAAAGTCGAGTAAAAATAAGAGGATCAAAACCAAATTATTAAACCCAAAGGGCCCCTGTTCCGGTTTCATTTGATGGCCAACGGGGAATTCAAAGCTAACTAAGCCGTGGCAAGAAAGATCACAAACTGAAATGTACTCAAAGATAACATGTAAAATACCATCATCGCCATCACATTCGAGACAAATTCGACAACAAGGTAAGGAACCAAGTTCGACATCTTCATCGTCCTTTATTATCTCATTCGAAGACGGAGGCTCATGTTCATTTTGATGAAGCAGAGGATCGGATTCATTAGGGTTCCACTCCTCTCCCACTACCTCCAGCTCTAATTCACTTTTCATTGGACCGAGCCTCTTTTTAATCCTCAATAGTGGACGTACAGCCGTACACAATCCTCCTTCCGCAGACTGTCTATCAGTGATCAAATCGCAATCCGGGAGAAATGAATTGAAAGAAGGAGAATAATTATACAGATAAAAAATTGATTTTTTACATTGATATAAGAGGGTTTGCAGGGAGAGTTACTTGGAATGGAATGAAGCACTAGGGTGTTTCTCGGTCGGCACACTACGTTATTGACATATCACGGATATTCGGTTTGATATTCTGTTTGATAAAATCTTATACCAATATCATACTTAATTAAATTCGATATGGTTCGATTTTTCTCCTTTCGGTTTCGGTTTCGATTTATTCGATTCGATAACTTTGATTTATTCGGTTTGAATATGAACCAGTGCATAGAACCATACACTCTAATATTTTAATTAAAGTACTCAAAAATACAAAACTGAAAATGTTTGTTGATAAAAATTTTGTCCAAAACTAGCAAATATCGACCCAAATAGAATAAATTGTACATAATTGATAATTAGAATGTCTTATTACTTGTTTAGAGTTAATTGATGAACTTTGAGAATAAAAAAAGTAAAATTTTAGATTTTTAATATTTATGTTATAATTGATAATATATGTTTTGTGTAATATAATATATATTTCGGTGCGGTATCGATATTTCGGTATTTTATTTTAAAATACCAAATATTATACCTAATACCAATTTTTTAAAAAAATTTAAGCCAAATACCATACCAAATACTAAAATTTTTAATTTCAGTACGTAATTCGGTATTACCAAATTATGCCCAGCCTTAAGCACCACAAGGAGAGGGATGCACGATGTTGTCAATTATTTGTTCCTTGTTCCTCTCCGGAGCCTAATTGAGCCGAGTTCAATTTTCGACACTTGCGCCTCCAATTAGATTTCTTTTAATTTCTTTTAGGAAATTGTCATAATGTCACGGTTGTTACTCAAGAGAATTAGAGTACTAAAATTGAACACATATTTAAAAATTATGATATTATATTAAGATTATTTTATCTTTAATTAAAATTTTAAATAAATTACTAAGTAATTTTATACTAAAGTTGAAAAATATTTTTTTAAATTATATGGTGTTTGGTAGTGATGATAGCTAATGATGGTAGTTGTGGCTGCCAACTAGGGGTGGTAGTTGCTGGTGGTGTTAGTTAATGGTGATGGTTGTGGGAGCATCTAGTGGTAATGGTGGGTAACCGTAGTGGTTAACGGTGGTTAGTGGTGGTGACGGTTGATATTGTGACAATACAACTGGCCATTTTAAGTTTATCATTTTGTTTTGTGATTCGAGACTTTGAGTAAGTCCTTATGATATTTTATAACTTACGGGTATGAGTGATTTGGAAGCGGACGGGATTGGGGAGGATTTAAAACACTATCTTACTATTTGGAAGGTTAAAGATTAGCGAACTTATCCCTCGATCCTAGAAATAACGATCCGGTTTTTGTTGAAACTTACATGATTTTATGACATATTTACTTAAATTTATATTTGAATTAGGACTTGAGGGGCTCGGGAGTATTTCGGCATTATTGTATGAAAATTAGTCTTAAAGTACTTTAAACCAACTTGACATGTCATTTAGAGTTGTAGCACTTCGCTTCCTATTTTGAGCCTTTGGATAAGTCCATATAGGTTATTTGGGCTAGTGGGATGGTTTGAATGGGTCCCTGAGAGCTCGGGTGAGTTTCGAGGTATCAGAAGAGACTTTAAGTGAAACTAGAGGAATTTTTTGTGTAGTAGACATGTCGCATCGCACCGGGCAATGCATAGGGTGTCACAACAACAAATTTACATCATAATATTCAATCAAATAAGGTTATTTAGTCATCTTCTCTATCTTTTCCTTTTCCATTCAGAAATTTCGACGATTTGTGATGGTGTCAAATTTTTGAATCATCATTTGGGAGGAAAGAGTTTTGGACCTCCATTGTTGGGGTTTCTTGAGTTTTCGAATCGGCGCTTGGGCGGAGAAATCTCACAACAATATTGAAAATTATTTTGACCGAATTGTTGAGCTTGTTTACTTAATTAAATTTTATTGTTCTTCTGAAATTGATTTTAACAGTTATTGGGCTTAAATTTTTGAATCAACTGCTTGATTTGTCAAAATTCGAATTATAATTTTAAATTTTCAGTTCAATGGATGTGAAGGTGATGTGATGAGTGGTGTCAGCTATGGTGGTGGTGGTCACCTGCGATGATGTGCAGGAGAGATGGGGGGCAGAGAGCTAATTTTGTTTTTATATAAATAAAAAAGGTTCTCTTGTAGCCATAATTTGGAACCTAATAAATTTGTGGAATTGAAACTTGATGCATTTGTAGAAAAATATGAAATTATTATACAAAGATTGCTCTCGACATCGGTGGCCGGAGTGGATTCTCTGACGAGTTGGATGGGGAGTCCTTCTCTTTTTCTTTATTTTTTAAATAAAATTTGGATGGATTCTTTTTATTTTTTTATTTTTAAGTTAGTGACACGTGTCACAACCTTATTCACGCGTGACATACACATGTTTAGAAAAAGTGGTCAAATACATAAGTGATGTGTCGTTGACACACTTCTAAAAGGGTGGGTGTGTAAAAGGTTGCCCGTGATAGAGAGGTGTGTAACAGAGATTTGGGTGCAAGGTCAATGGGTAAACTATGTATTTTGCCTTATAGGTTAGATCGTCGGTGACCGAGGTAAGTTGAGACTTGACCTCAATGAGAGAATTTTCCTTAATTTTCTTGTTTTCTATGTGCTACGTACTTGGGAGTACCGTCCATGCGAGATAACAAGCGTATATGCGGATTCTATGTGATTCCATGTGCGGGTACAATAATAAGCTTTGTATGTTTATCTGTTTAACTCACACTACTTATGTCATGACTATTTGTGCCTCTTTACATTCTAGTATCATACTATAGACATCTCTCATATGCTAGTTAACATGATAGAATATTATATGTCAAGAAACATTATTGTATAATGTTTATAGACATCCTTCACATACGAGTTTAACATTACAAATTTCATATATCTATTTTACATGGTTAAATTATTTAGTCATACACTATTTATATGCTCCTTATTAGCATATATTGTTCTCATTACTTGTTTGAGATGATTTGAGCTATTGAGCTATTTGGGCGTCTGAAACCACTTTTTTGTTGAGGTATGAGTTAGAGCATGTACATTATGTTCCTGTGGGACGTAAAAGATTTACGTTCCTATTTGCGTGTGAATAAAGATATAGCACTCTAGAGTAACTAAATACAGAGACTCAGCGATAACGTGAGAATAGGTTCAGAACCGACGTGTTTCTGGTTTGATTTGAATGCGAAGGTGGGAACTTTATCATATTTAAGTGATCCTTTATGTCTATTCATGCATTCTTACATGTTATATCCATGTGTATTATATATATTGTTTGATGCATTCTACGCATGCATGAGATTTCGTAGCAGACAATTTAAATAAATATTGAGTTATGCATATCATTATATATGCTCTCTTGGATACATCAATAAATGCATTGAACTTGTTTAGTTAAGATAAATTGTATCTTATCATATACCCTATCTATGCATATTGTCATATGCTTTGACTGTGATTAGCCTATTATGTGGTTGTGTATTTTCTCTATTGTTGCTGTTTATATAACTACATAGGTTAGTAACATAAGTATCTTTTGACAAAATCCTTACGACTATTTCGTTGGGGAAGGTCGAGGATACTTACTGAGTACTAGATTGATATACTCATAATATACTTTTGTACTCTATGTGTAGCTATTGGAGCTGAGCAATTGCGGAGTTCGAGAGCAAGCATCGAAGATAGAAAAATGATCTAATAGTGAGCTGATACTTATTCATGGCAGCCTAGAGTCAATATTTCAGTTTATGTATATTCAAATAAATCATATATTTCTCTTCATATCAGCATTGTAATCCTACTTGTAATTGCTCATGTGACTCCCCAAACCTGGGGAGGCGTGGCCGGCACCCAGTGCCATATTTGGCCCGAGCGTACTACTTTGTAACTATGAACTCTAGAGGGGTAACTCTCAACTTAGGCCGATGAGACCATACTTTGAATCATCTTAAAATATCATCTCTATCATCTGAGGGGTAAACATACCCAAAAGCTCATATATATATATATATATATATATATATATATATATATATATATATATATATATATATATATATATATAAAACTGTGCAGGCTGATGAGGCCGCCATGAACATCTACTGATAGATAAAATATATAGGACTCGTTTACAAGCCTCTAGCGATAGCTGAACTGTATCATGGTTAGACAGGACCTCGACCTTCTCATCAAACCTGTATATATAAAACGGAAAAGGCTATATATGTCCCTCTACTATCGGATATTAGTTATTTATACCCCCGTTATACTATTCAATGTTTTTGATCTTTGCCGTTATCTTTTTTTAACTAATCTGCCCCTCCCATTAACGGACCCAATCTGTGCGGACACGTGGCATATTTCTAGAACCCCAGACCCTTTTTCTTTTCCCCGCCCAAGATCCGTACCTGAAATCCATACTAAACTCATATTAATAATAAGAAGCCATCTTCTTTTATTCTAAAAAATTAGGGTTTTCTCCATCTTTTTAGTTGGTCATACTTAAGGTAATTGCTTAGTTATTTGTACCTTTCACAGTACATATATACGTATATTTGTTCCTTAGGAAGAATTTATCTAAAATAAAATAAATTTCTAGAGATTAGTTTGTAATGGGTTACTTATAATTTAATCTAACTCATCTTTGAGATGTAGAATTTCCATGGAGGCGTTGAGGCATTCCACATGAAGACTGTTGACACCATCGAAGCTGGTGTGTCTTTTGTTGGTGCCCTTCTAACTAAGATTGTTGATGACCAATCCATTCTTGAGGTAATAATTAAATGGTATCTTTAAAAAATTTTACCCCAAATTAAGCTTGTTTATAAATAAATAATGGGGGTTAACTAATTTGTGGAAAAACTAAAAATGTAGGATGAAGCAAAGTTGAAGGAAGTACTACTAAGGTCTGCCTGTGCATGTAGAGCCATCACAACAACCAAGAAAGGAGCAATCTCAGCTCTACCTTCAGAATCTGAAGCCCTCATTTTGCTTAAGGATGGAGCATAGAACGAAGAATATGTAACCCTTTTAATTCTTTTTAGTTGTGATATATTTCTCCCCTTCACGAGTTTTGTTTTCAATCGATCGGTTTGGGATTTTGATTTAATGGTTTCTTTCAATGATGAAAGACAATGCATTAAGGCACTTAATAAACTAAGCTTTCTTCCTACTAATTTGTCGGTGGAATTTTTATTTTTACCTGTCCTTTGGAGTTGCTTTCTTTTTCAAATTTTCCATTTCATCATTATCATGTAAGTTGAGAAGAAATGAAGATGGCTTCTTATTATTGATATGGTTTTAGTATGGATTTCCGGTATGGATCTTGGGTGGGAAAAAGAAAAAGGGTCTGGGGTTCTAAAAATGTGCCACGTGTCTGCACAGACTGGGTCTGTTAATGGAGAGGGGCAGATTTGTTAAAAAAGATAACAGCAAGGGTAAAAAATATCGAATAGTATAACGGAGGATATAAATAACTAATATCCGATAGTAGAGGAACATATATAGCCCTTTTCCGTATATAAAATGGACTCCAAGGTCTAGACCTGGTAACCCCGAGGAAGTGGAGCTTACCAACCAAGCTGATGTTTGACTCTGTCTACTAGGAAGGTCTATCCAGGTGTCTATCTGGACCTGTTGGCATGAAATGCAGCATCTCTGGCAGAAGAGACATCAGTGCGAAATAATGTACCGAGTATGTAAGGCAAATGAATAACTGAAATCTGAAATTGAATTGTTAATATAATAACTGAAAGTAATTGGAAGCCAAAGATAATCTGAAGATATACTTACTTATTGATATTGACTCACTCTCTCAACATAGTATGCAAAATAGATATCCGACCCTATAAGGTTCGGTATATGTAACTGATCTGCCATATTAGGCTCGCTCATAGGTGCTCGGCCATACTAGACTCTATATCTCGGCCATTCTGGGCTCGGCCACAGTAGGCTCGGTATATAACTTACCATCTGATCAGAGGTTTCTTAATAGGGGCATGCCTATCGATTATAGCTTGATGGTGGTGAAGAAAATATATATATATATATATATATATATATATATATATATATATATACACACACACATACACATAGAGAGAGAGAGAGAAAGAGAGAGAGAGAGAGAGAGAGAGAGAGAGAGTCTCTGCTCTCTTGGCTGAAAGAAGATAAAATTAAACTGAATATGAAGTCCTGATAAGGGAGAATGTTGTAGCTTATGAGACTAGGATAATGTACATAAATTCAGGAATAAGAACTTCTTTTTATGCCTCGTTATCAAACGCATGTAGTTACGGGATCATGCCAAATTGAAGGAAATGTTTAGCCTTAACATACCTTATTGCAATCTATCCAATAACCACGTTAAACTCATATAATTGCACCTTAATCTACAATAATGATAACAATACTATCATCAAGTTATGGAAGGTACAACGAACGACAAGCTTATTTTGTATTAAAAAGGGCAGCATTTTTCCTATAATCCATACTTCCTTCAAATTCAATATAACACCAACAACACAAGAATAAAATAATCACAACATATATACATTATTTTACAGTCTTATATCTACCACAGAATACCACAAAATATCTCACATACCCTAATTAATTCATACACAAAATGACAACCCTAGTAGTGTCAAACAACCCGAAAATGTGACGACGAATGACCAGCCAACCATCTTGCCATTATGTGGTATTTCTCCCCACCCTTTATCCTCCCAAAGTCCATAAAAATAGTAGCAACAGAGACAACTTAACAACAACAAAAATAACCCACAAAACAATCCCACAAGTTCAGCAACTCAAAACAGATTTTTTAGTTTACTAATACAGGTTTCGACTTGTCTTTTCTTTCAAATTTAGCAACACAAACAACAGTATATAATTAAGCCAAACTTACCCTATAAACTAGCCAATAATTCAACTTAAAAATAATTTCACAACCAGCCAACTGTGACGCAATAACAAACAACATACAACTTTTTCGAAACTCGCTGGGTTTAGAACCCACGAAACCTAGTCCTTCTTCATCAAAAATCAATTCCCCAACGCATCTACAAGAAGGAGAAAGAGAAACTAGCAAGTTGTCCGGGGTTTCCTGCACTAGAATCATATCATAACATCGTAGGGTTTATGTGGGATTTTTGGGGAGGAGTTGCAGGGGCTAAATTTGGTTTTCATGGTCTGAAATACGAGTGAATTAAATGAGTTTATAAGCCCTTAAAAGTCCCCTCTTGGACTAATTTATGTTCTTTTAATTAAGGCCTCTCCTTTTGGCAAGTAGGTGATGCACCTACTTGTCACCTACCATTCTGCGCAGTCTCGCAAAAATGCGAATATCTCTCTACTTCAATGTTGTATCAATAAACAGTTTAATCTTTTGGAAACTAGACTCGTATATCATCTATTTGGTAGGTAGATCATCCCGTAATTCCAATACATTGGGATAAATACTCAGCTACATTTGACCTAATTTTTAGCATATTTATGAATGTAACTTGTGATGATCTTTGCCAATTTTTGTTCGACAACTCGTTTGACTTCAAAACATAACACACGATTATGATAAGACTAAATTAACTCATTACATAACTTCTTTATCATTTTGAGCATCATAGTCTTACCCTAAAAGTATATATTATAATATTCCCAACTTGTCGACTTTTGCCGAAACTTATTTTCTTCAATTTGTTTAGCTTCTAAGCCTTCAAACCCTCGTGGTACTTGTTATTCATGATCTTAAATATTTTTAACCTTCAAGTTAACATGATTAACTTACTTGATGTACTTTCACATATGATCTCATTTCATATCTTATATCATTTGACTTGCGACGTACTTTTACGTACAAAAACATGGGGTGTAACAACCCTCCCCCATTTGGAACATTTGTCCTCGAATGTTGACTGATGCACTTACCAGGCTCATAACCTATAGATCATATGATTACTTTAGTATTTTCCTTGACATCTAGGCAACTATACTGTGAATAAATACAAATACTAGGGCATTCACCCCTTTAGGCCTCTTTCTCGCACCGCGACCTGTGGTTGGAATTCTTCCAATCTCGTTACTGTTGCTACCTTCTGTCATGCAACCTTTATGACTCTATCCCTGTATATGCGCCTATGTGATCTTTCTTCCTCCAGCTATTATCCGATCTCTAGGCCTTACCTTGTGAACATATCAGAACTATGACAAGTTGTCCCTCTAGGCATCTATAGGTGTACTGAAGTCCTTCCCTTGGTACTTTGTTGAACTTACGACTATTGCTATATCTTTTTTATAGCCTCGGTTATCTATCCTTATGAATTTACTACATCTGGGTAGATTATACTATACCATAATACTTACTTCGATTTATTATTACCAAGGTTTGCTACCCAAATCCAAGTTACTCTCTCGCTGCTTATCCTATAAGGATAAATCTAACTCACTAATCCTTCCTCATTACTATTCATCTTAAGAATGACGACCTAATCTCATCTCATACTTTGGAAATTTTATCCGCGTATTGTTTATTCACCTTAATGTTGATCAATAATCTACCACTGATAACTTGAAACCTCACACGTAATACATTATCATTAGGCTCACATCTCATAAGGGAACAACTGAAGTTATTTGCCTGATCCACCTAGGGACAATACAGTACTTCATTAACTGTATTTCATAGCATCCCAACATGGTTCATCTTATGTAGGTATTTTAATCCTGTGCAATTCATGAAATCTCTCTAAGTCATTACTCAATCGAAGGCCTAATGTCATCTACTTATCATTTATTACAATTACACTATTATTCTACTATTAGGGAAGCATTCCCTCTTTTCTAAATACTCCTAGTCTTAAACTCCTCCAAGTTCATTCAGGTTGTACTGAGTTTCTTTATAACTTATGGAAACCATCAGCTCTGTTGTTTTGATGTGTTTATTCCCGAGGACTTACCGATTATATTCACCTTCTCACTTACCTTTTCTTATCCTTATTCACATATACCTAAAACTTTGTCGCTATACCATACTTTAGCTTGCGACATACACATATTTATTTATACTACTCACAACATTTCTTAAACTTGATAGCACCACAGATTTTCTTATGTTATTCTTGAACTTCAAGCGAGACATCACATTGTCTCTAACTATTCTTTACTCTCTCAACTAGACCTCTCGGTACCTGGAAACTATAGGCTAGAAGATATGACACTGATGATACAATTATCATTTGTGGATATTGAATCACAATGCTTCTAACCCTTATCCGAAGCCTGAACTATTCACAATATTCTGCACTTGAGTATCTCTACCTTCTTTACCTTTACCTTTCTTATATTTAAATCTTGCATCATATTTTCTGTCGCTTTTATAACCTTCCTTCCACATACGTGGAATTAGCGTCCACACCTAAAGCTCAACTATAGTACTTGCACTTCTGATGCATAGAGATTCCGGCGGGAGATTCATAGTGACTTCTTATGAGACTGCTATCTTCTAACTTGCTTTATCATAGAGCTGTTATAAAATATGGTTGTTGTACTATTTCTCTTGTACCTCTTATATTAAGAGCGATTCTGCAATGTTCTAAATCACGATTTCTATAATTATCTAGATCTAATAAACAGACTCCAGATTTACTTAGCTGATGTAACTCTTTATTTTCCTCTTCTCTTTCAGCCTTTAAGTAGGCTTAAGCTATCTTCCAATCTGCGGCTCAGGGTATTAGTTATTACTTTAGCCTTTTGGAGACACTACGGAACATCCATGATATAACCTTCTAAAAATTCAAGCCTTTGTTTGTGACGTGGACTCAATTCTTTCTTTTAACTTATACTGGACTCTCATATAGTTGTATGAATGGCAACATATATGTTTCATGGATAGTACTCATACTCTTAAGTGTGTTCATAACGTAACTAACTCTGGGTCATTCGACTAATTTCTTTCATGCCTTCTTAGCCTTCTTTAAACATAGGCAATTACTCATCCGGGTCTTTCTGGCACTTGTTGCATGAATACTTAGGCTTATCCTAGTTCCCACGCATGCTGGAATATTTTGCAACTCATATGATCACGAATATTACTTTTTATTTTTCTTCCCATTCGTTGGTCATGATACGTGCCACTTTATTATGGAGTGCATATAATATTGTAGTGAGACTGTTGTTCCAAGATTATTTCTTTTTTAGGGAACTATGCATATGTTAGAACCTTCTTCCTTATTTTTCCAGCTAGTCTTTTGGTGTAGCACTTAGGGGAGACCCTCTAACTCCTGTAAAGCTGTGAGCTTATTACATCGTATGTTTTTTATGTGCTTACTTGCCTATAATAATCCTTAGTTACTTACCTTCATGCCCTTGTTCTCATAGGGTCACTTCAGAACTGAAATTTGGACTATTTCCCTAGTGGCACTCTCTTTTATTTTTGTAATACTTATATGACACCTTTAACTACCCCAACTCTATCTGAACATTTCTCAAGGATTACGATGTCATATCTGTGAGACTGAATTTCCTGTGCTGGGTTTCGCTATTTTTATCTTACATGATCTGCTGATTTTTATGGATCTCTTATCTAGCCATAACTAGGCTCCTCCTAAATCAACTACTAACTACTCATTAGTCCGTGATCATATTTATATTTTGTGTAACCTCTCTTGGATTATGTATTTTTTCTTAGCTTACCTTTTGCACTGGCACCTAATGTATCAAGTGCCCATTCACACTTATTTATAAATAACATCCTGGCCGAGAACCCTTATTGCCTCTCTTCGGCATCGTGCTTGCATAGTGTTCTGGAGTCGTAGTATATATGTATGATCTGAATAAATTCAATCTCACTCCTTTCGCCTTTTTACCGCATTCTTTCTTTACTATTCCATAGTTACCTGAACCACTTAACTCCGACTTAGTACCATATGTCACGATCCAAACCGATGGGCCGCGAGGGGCACCTGGTGCCTTACTCAACCGAGTACCAACGTAACATATCTTTCATATCGTACTATCATTGGGAATTGGGCCAGCATGGCCACAACTCGTAATGTATAACTATAAGTGGGAAAATATTGTATCAAAGAACCATCTCCATTTTGTGATTTTTAGAGAAGCCTTTCTCCAACTCCTCTTAATGGAATAGGGAGGTGGTTCCTTTTATCAAAAAGAGTGGGGCCCACTCTAGGATGACTAAGCCTTAAATATGACACCTTATCAAATGAATTAGGAGTCATTTCCTCTCTTTGTCTTGCTGCCATGTTGGGCGCTTTAGGCTTATCCAAAATATACTAATTAATTAGTTAATCTTCCACTAAAATCACTAATTACCCAATTATCTACATAATTAAGAATTACTTCAAATTACTTAAAGCACCAATCACTTTTAACATACCTTATACACCTTACTATCACGATCATGTAGTACCTTGTATGACACTCGTCCATAAATATCGCGTATTATAGCTCAGACCGTATTTTGTCCCAAAAAGGTCAAACTTTGACGAAATTCATTTTCTTCAATTTGCTTACCTTCTCATCTTCATGAATTTACTCATCACTTGTTTGAAATAGCATAACGATTATAATCTCATTCCCAAACTTATGTCGATTAACTTATAACGAAATTGCGGGATGTAACATCTCATTTTTGAGCTTCCATCAATTTACCTATGGCATACTTTCACGTACGAAAACATGGGGTGTAAAATCATTCCCCCCTTTGGAACATTATTCCTAGAATGTTGACTGTTGCGCTTATCGTTTTCATAACTTATGTCTTCCGAATACTTTAGTACTCTCCTTGCCATCAAGCTAACTATTTTTTGAATAATTCCAAAGGCCAGGGCATTCCCCCCTTTGGGCCTTTTTCTCATACCACGACTTGTGGTCGGAATCCTTCCAATCTCGTAACTGTTGCTACTTTCTATGATGCAGCATGTATGATGTTTTCCTTGTATGTGTGCCTATGCGACTCTTCCCTTCAGCTTTTTGCCAATCTCTAGGCCTCGCTTATAGAACTTGACAAGATGTACCTTTGGGCATCTATAGGTGTACTGAAGTTCTTTGCTCGGTACTTTGTCGAACTTACGACTATTGCTATATCTTGTTTCATAGCCCCGGTTGTCCATCCATGTGACTTTACTGCATCTAGGTAGGTCATATTATACCATAACTCTTACTTTGATTTATCGTTACTGAGGCCTGCTACCAAACTCCGGGTTATTCTCTTTGCTTATCTTATATGTATAAATCTAAGTCCTTTAATGCTTCCTCAATAATATTCATCTTAATAATGATATCCTAATCTCATCTCATACTTTGTGAATTTTGTCCATCCATTATTTATTTACCTCATCTTTACAATTTACCACCGATAACTTGAAATTTTTTACGTAATCACTAGGGCCCACGTTGCATTGAGAACATTTGAAATAATTTTCCTGATCCACCTGGGGGCGATACCATACTTCCATAACAATACTTCATATCATCCCAATGTGATTCACCTTATGTGGGTATTTTAATCCTGTGTCATCCGTGAAATCCCTTTTTTTCAAATCATTACTCAATCAAAGGCCCAAACATCATCATTTGTCTATCACAATTACTCTCTTATTCTATTATCAAGGCAGCATTCCATCTTTTCCAAATGCTAATAGTCTAAGACTATGTGAGTTCATTTAGGCTATACTGAGCTTTCTATAACTTAGAGAAACTATCAGCTCTCTTGTTTTCATTGGCTTAATCCCAAGGACTTTTCCATTCTTGTGACATTCTCACTCACCCTTTCTATTCCTTACTCCTGTCTAAAACCTTATTGCTTTACCATACTTTAGCTTACGTCTTACACATATCTATTTATACTACTCGCAATATTCCTTCAATTTGCTTGCATTATATATTTCCTTGTGTTATTCTAGAACATCAAGTGAGACATCACATCGTCTCTAACTCTTCTTTACTCTCTTAATTAGACTTCTCGATACCTAGATACTATAGGCTGGAAGATATGCCACTTACCGTACTGCTATCATTCCTGGATACTAAATCCCGGTGCTTCTATCCCTCTATCTGAAGTATAGATTATTCACAACCTTCTGCAGCTGAGTATCTTGTACGTTGTTCACCTTTACCTTACTTACCTTAAAATCTCGCATCGCATCTTCTATATCTTTCATGACCTCCCTTCTACATAGGTATGATTCACATCCACAACTTGAAGCTCTATTATAATACTCGCACCTCTAACGTATACACAATCTGGTGAGAACTTCATACTGACTTTTTATGAGGCTGGTACTCTTCTAACTGGCTTTATTGTAGAGCTGTTATAGAATATGGTAGATGTACTATCTCTTTTGTACCTTTGATATTCACAATGGTTCTTCTATGTTCTCAACCGTGATTCTTATAATTTTCTAGGTCCAGTAATCAGACTCCTGATTTACTTGGTTGATGTAACTCTTTAGTTTCCTCTTCCTTCTGATCAACCTTTTTGTAGGCTTAAGCTATCTTCCGATCTGTGGCTCCTGGTATTAGTTATCACTCTAGCCTTTCATGGATGCTATGGAATATCCAGGATACAATCTTCTAACAATTCAATCCTTTTTCTATGACCCGGACTCAATTCTTCCTTTTAACTTATATCGGAGTCTTCTACGGCTGTATAATTGTCAAAATATATGTTGTATAGATATTACTCTGAAATCTTAAGTGCATTCATAACGGAACTAACTCTGGATTATTGATCGAATAATTCTATATGTTCCTTCTCAGCTTCCTTTAAACGTAAGCTATTACTTTTCCTGGTCTATCTGCCTCCTTCTTGCATACCTACTACACATGCCAGAATTTTCGTGCAACTCATATGATCTCGAGTATTACTTTTGATGTTACTTCCTGTTCATTAGCCACGGTAGGTGTCACTTTCTTATGGAGTGCATACAATATTGTTGTGAGACTATTGTTACAAGACCATTCCTCTTTAGGTCACTATGCTTAGATTGAAGCCTTCTTCCTTATTTCCTCATCTAGTCTTTCATTATAGTACTTAGGGAGGACCCTCTGACTCTTGTAAAGCTGCAAGCTTATTACCTCGCATACTCGATGGAATTTTTTATCTTCGTACTCATCTATAACTGTCTTAGTTACTTACCTCCACACTCATGTGCTTGTACGGTTGCTCCTGAACTGAAATTTTGGATGTCTTTCCGGTGGACCTCTCTTTTATTTCTGTAACACTCATACGGTACCTTTAACTAACCCAACTTCTATCTGAATATCTCCCAAGGGTCACGATGTTATATCTACGAGACTGAATTCCCCATGTTGGGATTCACTATGTTTATCTTGCACGATCTGTTGATTTGTCTATATCCTCTTGTCTAGCCATAACTAATCTCTTCCTAAATCAACTACTAACTACTTGTTGGCTCATTCTCATATCAATATTCCATGTTATCTTTCTTGGGTTATTTCCCTTGTCTTAACTTAACTCTCGCACTGGCTCCTTATTTATCAATAACATCCCTGGAAAGAACCCTTACTTCCTTTCCTTGATGTCATGCTTGCATAATATTCTGGAATCGTAGCATATCTTAGGATTCAGATAAGTGCAATCTCATTCCTTTCTCATTTTTATCGCATTCTTCCTTTATCATTTCATAGTTACTAGAACCACTTAATTCTAACTTAATTCCACATAACTCTATATCCCCCCCCCTACCCCTTAGGGAGTACTAAGATTTAGTGCTACGATGATCTACGTATAAATGTTTTACCTCTTTATCTTTGGCATCTTTTCACATCTTCGATGACTCTTACTCGCCTTGCGGTAATATTTCTGTACCAAGGATAACAAATTTCCTTACTTGTGAGGGTGACACTTAGTGTAACTGGCACACGCAGTCCCTTAAGTTTAAATTTGCTCACATTGCTTGCTTTAGGGAAGCATCTTCCTGAATGACCATTCTCTGAATTTCTCATGAATCTTCTTCTACTGTCCATTCTATTATCGCCAGAACGCAATATTAAATTCTCATGATATCGACCATTATCAAACCATTCAGTCCCTAATTCATGTTTAGTTTATCTTGTTCATCAATCCATACTGATTTTTATTACTCTACGGTCTAATTTTTCCTTCTGGTAATCACGTTAGAGTCACAAACTTATTTCTCTAAATGAGGATGTGAATTATGGCCCATACTCTTTTGTTATCTCAAGGCTTGTCACCTCTCATCTTTTCCTTCACTTGACTATAGACTCTCTCATACTGTCATCTTTTTGATCTACCGTTTTTATCCATGTATCACATCTTACTCATAATACTTCATTAATTATCCTCTTTTTTCCCCTAACATCTTTGTCTATCACTTTATTTTGAAAACTCGAACAAGACTTTCTTTTGATTTTAGCTCCCATTGCTCCATCCCCTAGCTCTTTGGGTTGCCTAACATTCTCACTCTACTAGGGATGGGAGCCACACAAAGATAATATTTATCCCTTCAAGGCTTCTAGTTCCTATCTTTGTAATACTCATATCTAGTTGTACTATTTTAGAGTGCACCATTTGGGTGTCTCAATGGGAGATCTATTAGCACATTTTCAATATCCTTTAGAAATGTCAACTAACATAAAGAATCCATCTACCATTTTGGGTCACTCTAAACCCAGCCGGATCTTGATATCCCTCTTTCTCTTATACTATTTCTGTTAGCTTCCATATGACATAAATGAGATGGGTGTGGCCAATTGTACATACCTCTGTTACAATTGAAGGTAACTCAGAATGCTTATATTTCTCTGCTCGAATTGTAGATAATGTTTATCTCTACTAAATAGGTCCCCTGTACCCTTCTTCACCTTGCTTCTTTTACTTGTTGAAACTTGTATCTTCTGATTCTTTCGTTGCTTTTTACCATAAGAGTGGATAGGCATTCTTGCCTTAGGGATCCTTATCAAGAAGCTTACATATCTTATTATACACATGATCTGCTGAATACCTCATATTTATCCATTATAAGCATGATGCAAAAATCGAGTTCCTCTGACTCGACTCTTCCATAGTTATATCTCTTACCAACCATCTTTCTGGATGTAGGCATTGTCGTATTATGAATAAGATAAATTTTAGGAAATTAAGTTCTTAAAACTGAGCTCTACCACACGATCTAGAGTAAGAAGAAAGAGTGACAGTCCTAAATGCCCCGTAGCCTCCTACTTATAAGTGTGGTGCACAACACACCCATAAATAAGACTCTACTAGACACGGCTTGTAGACTCCCTAGGACAGAACTGCTCTAATACCACTTTTTTCACGACCCAAACCAATGTGCCATGAGGGGCACTCGGTGCCTTACTCAACCGAGTATCAACGTAACATATCTTTCTTATTATATCTTCATTGGGAATTGGGACAACATGGCCATAACTTGTAATGAATAACTATAAGTGAGAAAATATTGTATCAATGAACCATCTCCATTTTGTGATTTTTAGAGAAGCCTTTCTCCAACTCCCCTTAATGGATTAGGGAGGTGGTTTCTTTTATCAAAGAGAGTGGGCCCCACTCTAGGATGACTAAGCCTTAAATATGGCACCTTATCAAATGAATTAAGAGTCATTTTCCTCTCTTTGTCTTGCTGCTACATTAGGTCCTTTAGGCTTATCCAAAATATACTAATTAATTAGTTGATCTCCCTCTAAAACCACTAATTATCCAATTATCCACATAATTAAGAATTACCTCAAATTACTTAAAATACCATTCACTTTTAACATACCTTAAACACCTTACTATCATGGTTATGTGGTACCTTATATGGCACTAGTCCATAAATAACGTGTATTATAGCTCAGACCGTATTTTGTCCAAAAATGTCAAACTTTGACGAAATTCATTTTCTTCGATTTGCTTACCTTCTCTTCTTCACGAATTTACTCATCACTTGTTTGAAATAGCATAATGCTTATAATCTCAAAAATAATCTCATTCCTGAACTTATGTTGATTAACGTATGACGAAACTTTGACGTACGAAACTGCAGGATGTAACATCACATTTCTGAGCTTCCATCAATTTACTTATGGCATAATTTCACATACGAAAACATGGGTTGTAACACCATATCACCCCATCTTCCCCCCTTTAGGGAAGTACTAACATTTAATGATATGAAGATTCACCTATAAATAATTTACCTCTTCATCTTCGGCGCCTTTTCACGTCTTTACTGACTCTTACTTGCCTTGCAATATCCCTTCTCTACCAGGGATAACTGAATTTCCTACGTGCGAGGGTATCACCTAGCGTAACTGGCACACTTAGTTCCTTAAGCTTAACTCTACTCAAAGTGCTTTCTTTAGGGAAGCGTCTTCCTGAATGACCTTTAAAGGTTATTCTTCTGTTGTCCATTCTATTTTTGCCGGAACACAATCTCTGAAATTTTCACAATGTCGACTATTATCAAATCTGCTGGTCCGTAATTCATGTTGTTTACTAGCCTGTGCTGATTTCTATTACTCCGTGGGGTCTAACTTAGCCTTCTGGTAATTATGTTGGAGTCGCCAACTCATTTTCTCGAAAGAAGGATATGCCTTTATGGCTTGTACTCTTTTATTGTCTCCAGGCCTGTCACCTTTTGTCTTTTCCTTCACTTGACCATAGACTATGTCTTCCTACCTTATTTTGATTTACGGCTATCACCCATTTATCATGCCTTACTCATAATGCTTTATTCACTCTCTTCTTATTCTCCTGTTAATGTTTATGTCTATCACATTATTCTGAAAACTTCAACAAAACATTATTTCACTTTTAGCTCCCCTGGCTCAATCCGCCATTTCAGGTTACTCTAACCCAAGTTGGATCCTGATATCCTATCTTTCTCTTAAACTATTCATATTAGCTCCCATAGGGCATAACTGAGATGGGTGTGGCCAATTGTACATACCTCTATTTCTGTTTAAGGTAACTTAGAATCCGTTAATTTCTCTGCCTGACATGGAAATTCGATTAATCTTCATTAACTGGGTACCTCGTATCCTTCTTCACCTTGCTTCTGCTACATGTTGAAACTTATACTTTTACCTTTTGAGACTCCCATGGCCTGCTATTCACAGGGTATGTTAGATATTCCCGTCTTAGGGTAAGTAGGATATTCACACATCTGGTATGCACGATCTAATAGGGTGTCCAACAGGGTCATGTCGTCAAGAATTCTCTCTCTCTACTAATGCCCTTAACTGCTGCTGTATTATCCCTCTAGCTAGCTCTAATTTTTCTAATCGAAAGCATCTCTATATCATTTGAACCCATAAGCTTTGGCTCGAACTCTTATGACCTAGCTCTATAGCACGATTTGGTCTTGAATAAAGGGTAACAGACTCCTAAATGCCTTATAGCTTCCTGTTTATATAATGTGGTTCACAACACAACTATAAACAAGGCTCTACTAGACACAGCTTGTAGACTCCCTAGGATAGAAATTCTCTGATACCAAGTTTGTCACGCCCCAAACCAGGGAGGCGTGGCTGGCACCCAGTGCCATATTTTGCCCCAGCGTACCACTCTGTAACTGTGAACTCTGAAGGGGTAACCCTAAACTTAGGCCAATGAAGCCATACTCTGAATCATCTTAAAATATCATCTCTCTTATCTGAGGGGTAAACATACCCAAAAGCTCATATATATATATAGTTGTGTAGGCTGATGAGGCCGCCATGAACATTTAATAACAAACAAAAATATACAGGACTCATCTACAAGCCTCTAGCGATAGCTGAACTGTATCATGATCGGGATAGAGCCTCGACCTACCCATCAAACCTGTATATATAAAATGGACTCCAAGGTCTAGATCTAGTAACCCCGAGGAAGTGGAGCTTACCAACCAAGCTGATGTTTGACTTTGTCTTCTGGGAAGGTCTATATAGCTGTCTATCAGGACCTGTAGGCATGAAATGCAACGTCCCCAACAAAAAGGATATCAGTACGAAATAATGTACCGAGTATGTAAGGCAACTAAATAACTGAAATCTGAAACTAAACTGATAAAATAATAACTGAAAGTAAATGGAAGTCAAAGATAATTTGAAGATATGCTTACTTGCTGATACTGACTCAACTCTCTCAACATAGTATGTAAAATAGAAGTCCGACCATGTAAGGCTCGGTATGTGTAACTTACTATCTGACCAGAGGTTGCCCAAAGGGTCCTGTCCATTGATAATAGCTCGATGGTGGTGAAAATACTATAGTACTGTACACACACACACACACATACACATATACACATATATATATATATATACACGCGTATAGACTCTCTGCTCTCCTTGCTGAAAGAAGACAAAACTAAATTGAATATGAAGTCCCAATAAGGGATAATACTACAGTTTATGAGACTAGGATAATGTACATAAATTCATGAATAAGAACTTCTCTTTATGCCTCATTATCAAACACATATAGTTATGGAATCATGCCAAAATAAAGGAAAGGTTTGGCCTTAACATACCTTATCTCAATATATACAATAACCATGTTAAACTCATCTCATTGCACCTTAATCTACAACAATGATAACAATACTATCATCAAGTTATGGAAGGTACAACTATCGCTCAATGAATGACAAGCTTATTTTGTATTAAAATGGGCAGCATCACCCCTATAATCCATACTTCCTCCAAATTCAAGATAACACCAACAATACAAGAATACAAAAATAACAAGATATATACATTATTTTCCTACCTTATGCCTACAACAAAATACCACAAAACAGCCCACACACTCAATCCGTTCATATACAAAACGACAACCTTAGTAGTGTCACACAACCCGAAAATGTAACAACGAACGACCAACCAACCACCCTGCAATTATATGTTATTTATCCACACCCTTTATCCTCCCAAAGTCCATAAAAATAGTAGCAACAGTGACAACCCAACAGCCAAAAAAAATAGCCCACCAAACAGTCCCACAAGTTCAGCAACTTAAAACTGATTTTTTAGTTTATTAAAACACATTTTGACTTGTCTTTCCTTTCAAATTGAGCAACACAAACAACATTATATAAGTAGGAAAAACTTACCCTATAAACCAGCCATGAATTCAACTTAAAAATAAGTTTACAACTAGCCAACCGTGACGCAACAACAAACATCATACCACTCTTTCGAAACTCGCTAGGTCTAGTCTTTACGATCGAGTTATAACTCGCAAACGCATAGATAATGGAAGGAGAAGCATAACATTACCTTGTACTGAGTATAAATCTGGAAACCTAGTCCTTCTGCATCAAAAATCAATTCCCCAATGCAACTACAAGAAAGAGAAAGAGAAACTAGCAAGTTGTCCGAGGTTTTCCGCACTAGAATCACATCATAACATCCTGAGGTTTATGTGGGATTTTTGGGGAGGATTTGCAGGGGTTAAATCTAGTTTTCATGGTCTAAAAGATGAGTTAATTAAATAAGTTTATTAGCCGTTAAAAGTCCCCTCTTGACCGACTTTAGGTTCTTTTAATTGAGGCCTCTCCTTTTGGCAAGTAGGTGATGCACCTACTTGTCACCTACCATTCTATATAGTCTCGCGAAAATGTGAATATCTCTATAATAAAATGTTGTATCAATGAAGGGCTTAATCCATTGGAAACTAGACTCATAGATCATCAATTTGGTAGGTAAATCATCCCGTAACTCCAAGTACATTGGGAGAAATGCGTAGCTACATTTGACCTAATATTCAGCATGTTTATGAATGTAGCTTGTGATGATCTTTGCCAATTTTTGTTCCACAACTTGTTTGACTTCAAAACATAACACAAAACTATCATAAGACTAAAATAACTCATAACATAGCCTCCTTATCAATCTTAGCGCCCTATTCTTACCCCAAAAGTACATGTTATAATATTCCCAACTTGTCGACTTTTGACGAAACTTATTTTTTTAATTTGTTTAGCTTCTAAGACTTTAAACCCTATTGGTACTTGTTATTCATGATCTTAAATATAACATGATTAACTTACTAGATGTACTTTCACATATGATCTTATTTCATATCTTACATCAGTTGACTTGCGACGTACTTTTATGTACGAAAACATGGGGTCTAACATCTATCCCTTCTTTGGAACATTCATCCTGAAATGTTGACTGATGCACTTACCAGTCTCATAACCTATAGCTCTTAAGAGTACTTTACTTGTGATGATTGGTGACTGATGGTAGGCTAAGAACTCACAATTTTAGCTACATTTCGCACTCTAATTACTACACTTGAATCATGTTTAAGTCTAATTGCTAGTACTTTGTACGTATTACGTGTTTAATGTTGTGTAGGATGTGATTCCATATGGATTATTGCGAGAACTTTAAACATGATGCAAATTTCCTTCGGACCACGAAGATTGTCTTTGGACGGTGAGGATGATTTCCTTATACCATGACGTTCGAGGCCATAAATCATGATATAAAGGATTCACAGGCCATGAAATGATATTCTCGGTCCATGACAATGGTGCCTCTGAACCATGATGCCTTTGAATAATGATGTGCAATATTGACAGATCCTCAGGCCATGACATGGTGTATTCGGGATATGAGGATGATGCCTTCGGACTATGGCGCCTTTGGATAGATGGCGATGTTTTGGCCTGTGAAATGCAGAGATATGATGATGGATCTTGTAACAGAAACAAGACAGAGCTTAGTCCTGCATAAGATTGGGACAAAGCTTAGCCCCGGGAAAGGCAAAAGAGTGCTAGGTTTCAAGTATCATGGCATTCGGCATTAGAAAAGGAAAGACAGAGCTTAGCCCTATGCAGTTGAGAAGGCATGGCTTAGCTTCATGCAAGAAGAGAAGATAGGTCTTAGTCTCGTGCAATGAAAGGCAATGCTTAGCCTTGTGCAGATAGGGAGTCAATGCTTAGCCTCATGCAAAATGGAGATAATTCTTAGTCTCATAGAGGGGAAGGCAGTGCTTAGCATTATGAAAATATGGAGGCAATGCTTAGCCTCATACAAAAAGAGAAGACAAGGCTTAGTCTCATGCAATGGAAGGCAATGATTAGCCTTATGCAGATAGGGAGGCAATGCTTAGCCTCATGCAAAATAGAGACAATTCTTTGTCCCATGCAGGGGAAGGCAGTGCTTAGACTTATGCAAATAGGGAGGCAATACTTAGCCTCATACAAACAAGGAGACAGGGCTTAGTCTCATGCAATGGAAGGGAGTTATTTACCTTATGCAGATAGGGAGGCAATGCTTAGCCTTATGCAAAAAAGGAGGCAGGGCTTATTCTCATGCAATGAAAGGCAGTGCTTAACCTTAAGCAATTGAGGAGGCATGGCTTAGCCTCATGCAAAATGGGAGGCAATGCTTAGACTCATGCAAAGAAAGGATAATGAGTGATAGTAGAGTATTTCTTAGCTGGAGATGTGTTTGCGTTCGGTAGCTTTATCTTCATGAAAATAGCGATTTTGATGTGTGTAGGTATTTGTGAATATTCTTATTATGTTCATTGTTCCTACATCCAAAGAAAAATTGTGAGTTTTGTGGGAAGGTTGTTCGTGCCTTCGCCTGCTTTCTTTGCTCTGCTTTACTCTAGAGATCTTGTTCAATTTACCCTGGGTAAATTTGGCTGCCATAGAAATAAAGTTTTTGAAAAATATGCATGCACTTGATAAATATAGTTATTTTAAAACATAGTGGTATGTAGTATCAAGTAAATTAGATGAACCAATGACTGTGTTACTTTTAGAGACATTGCAACTTCTTTGCACTAGAATTTTGAGGGTCCTCATCAAAATTCTGCCCCAGTTTAATAAGTGATTCTTTGGTCATTCCGCATATGAAGAAATTGGCTGGACTTGCCCCGGAATTTTGAGGGACCTCCTCAAAATTCTGCCCCATTTACTTAGCCGATTCTCTGACTGTTCTGCATATGATGACGTCAGCTGGACTTGCTCCGAAATTTTAAGGGCCCTCCTTAAAATTCTGCCCCAGTTTCTGGTTGTGAGAAAAATAAAAATTTTATTGAGATGTGATCGAACTCATAGGGCCGCCTATGTATCCCCTTAAATAGGAATCAGATTAAGCGTAGTTTAGTTATATTAGATGAAGAAATGTAAACAATTTAAATCTAGTATCTCTTGACTACGTCTGAATTGATAGGTGTTAATTTGTATGGGTCCACTAAATCATAGAGAAACTGGTCCTCTACAAGTTTATGCTGAGTACACTTAGTAAAGCAGTAAGTAAATGAGGCAGAGGATTTTTATGTGAAAAAATCCCACATAAGGGGATAAAAAACCATGACCTACATTGTAGGCTTTTAACTTCACTAACTTGTAATCTTACCTATTACAAGCCACTTTAAAATACTTCCGATTGCAAAGGATTTACTCAACTAACTTGTGGTACCTCAACCACAAGCCACTTTGTGACTATCCTATTTATAAAGGCTTTTTACTAACTTGTGGTGCTGTCACCACAAGCCACTTTGTAACTCTATGATTACAAAGACTTTTCCTTATGACTAAATCTAATCACAACATAAACTCAACGAGTTTACGAATTTACAAGAGAATTCCTAAACAGTATGCTTCTAACTAAGCGATTTAGGAGATATAATAAGTACAATAACAAGGTTACAACTCAACTAGGACAACAACAATTAATCTTTTAGGAATTGGTCCGTAGTGGCGTTCAACCTTGTCCTTCAAGCTTGAGAGGATTATTTCTCTATTTTTTCTAAGTGCTTGAATGAGAAACGGAACCCTTCCAATGATGTTTTTGTATAGATCCTCTTTGGTACATCTAGATCACATCAATTGAAATGATGTTAGTATTTTGTTTGGTTAGAGAATGAGTGGGCTGACAGTGTGGTGCAGTGCGGCAGAAACAGTGCCGTCAGTCACTTCAGTTCCAGCTTTATCCAATTGACTCTATACTGCTATATAGTAACCACAAGAGCATCAGGTCCTTGTTTGTTTCTTAGCTCCTGAATCTGTAATGGTTAATCTTTTACTGGTGTCCGTTAAAGTTTGCAGAAATTTAGGTTCCTTAACTGATTCTGAGCAGTAAGTTTGTTAGATCATCAAAACATAATGAAAGAGTGTTTAAGATATATCAATTTCCCCTTTTTTTGATGATGACAAACTTAACTGTTATAGAGTCAGGCTTTGGGCAATAAAAAAATTTCAAGGAGTTCCCCCTGAGACTATGCCTTACATTCTCATACGAACCAGTTCCCCAATGTGGTTCCCCCTGAGTCCTATGTCCTATATTAGACTTTCTTTTCTTCCCCCTTTTGGCATTATTAAAAAGAATAATCAGCACAAAGAAGTTCAGCTAAGCTAACTCATCTCACATATGTGTACACAATCATGAGAAAGAATAGAACATAATTAGAGAGTACTAGACAAAATAAGAGAGGATTCATATTAATAATTTTTTAATATGCCTCTTCCTTTGAAAAAGGAAGAGGCAACATTGGACTTGTTCACGGGAGTAGTAGTAGTAGTAATACATCCCAACAATAACAAAAAACAAAACAACCACCAACCATCAACAAAAAAAATATCCAGAAAGCTGTTCACTGAAGGGAATCTTAGGGAGCACTAAGAGGAAAAGGCTTGGAAGCTGCAGTAAGCATCTGGAGAACAAGGTCTATTCGGGCGTTTCCCGACTTTTGCTCATTGAGCAGTTCAGCCTTCAGGTTCTCAACTTGCGCCCCGAGGTCAGCATTTTCTTGGGTCAAGCGAATCACCTCATCATTCGACATAGGAACCGCTCGAGCTTGCTGGCCTTCCAGCATAGAGTTTCTGGCCTTCAATCGACGTATCTCCTCAACTGTACTGTTATGGGAATTGATGAGCTGAGACATAGTTGAAGTGTTTCCTACACCCCCACACTTCTCAATACACTTGCACTGTTCCAAGGTTGTCTGAGAAAATGTATGCTTACGGGTCCCTACTTTACCTGTTCCTAAAGGAACCTCAAAGTGTTTGAACACTCGCGTGAGCAAGAATCCATAGGGAAGCCTGTGATTACCATCCTTGAAATCAGCCACTTTCTGCATATGCTCAATCATTATGGTAGGCAGACTCACAAGGGTTAAACTGTCCAATTGCTCCATTAAGAATAGATCAGATTTTGAAGTTACAGATCGCCTTTCTATTTGAGGCAACAGGACTTTGTTAACCAGCTCAAACAACAACTGGTAGACATAAAGTAATGCTTTCTTGTGAATCTGGTCACCTTTCTAATTGGAATTATCTTTCACCACCGCATTTCGGAAGTTGTACTAGCAAACATCTCGAACACTCTTCACGCCAACTGTAGGAACTTGCAAAATTTCTCCAAGCACTTGAACGTAAAAGACAATGTCCACACCATAGATGAGTCAGAGGTGGTTATAGATGAGGCATAAAGATCGGAAGTTTTCTCAGACATTGGGAGAGGTAGTGTGATGATAAGGCTTATGGTTAAGAAAGGAAGAGGAGAGCGGTGTTTAAAAGGAGAGGATGATTATGAAGGAAGAAGAATAGGCACTAGTTCCGAAACGATGGTTGGGCATGGAGAATTATGATGTTTCAGAGGGAGATGGGACGTTTGAATTGAAGGGACATGACAGCCGGATCTGAAAAGTTGATGATATGGCAGTTGTATTTTGTACCTTTTAAGACGTGTATTAAAGGATGCACAGAACTACTACCTTTAGTACAAGGACCTGGTTCTTGAGAAATATTTTCTTCAAGCTCCCCCTTCTTCCTTTTATTTTAAAAAAAAAGAAATCATCTTTTATCGATCATGTACTGCATCTACTACTTCTATGCTTAACATGCGTGTCTGCTTGCAACGGTATTTGAAGTGAGTTATACAGAGCCGAAAAACACTTTAAGCTAATTATTTCTTAAAAATACGACCCAGTTAAAAAGGAATCAGGTTCTCAATTTGGCTTCAATAGTCCCAGCTTTACTCTGTTTCTTTCAAACTGTTCCATACTTAGTACCTTGGTGAAAATGTTTGCAATTTGATCTTCTGTGCTGTAGAACTTCATGCATATCAACCCTTTCTCCACATTATCTATAAGAGAATAATGCCTCACATCAATATGTTTGGTCCTTTTATGTTGAACTGGATTCTTTACCATATTGAGTGCACTAGTGTTGTCACATAGGAGAGGTACACTCTCAGTGAGAACTCCAAAATCCTCCAGTTGCTGCTTGATCCATAGAAGCTGAGCACATAAGGATGTTGCAGCGACATATTCAGCTTCAGCTGTTGAAAGATCCATTGAATTTTGCTTCCTTGTACCCTAAGAGATAAGACATGATCCTAAGAAGTGATCCATCCCATAAGTGCTTTTTCTGTCCACAAAATAACATGCATAGTTTGCATCAGCATACCCAATCACATTAAAATTGTCACCTGATAGATAATATAACACTAGATCTTGCATTTCTTTGAGATATCTCAGTATTCTTTTGGCAGCCATCAAGTGAGATTCCTTGGGATTTGATTAAAACCTCGCACACAACCCCATGCTGAAAATAATGTCAGGATAACTGGCAGTGAGATAGAGAAAAGACCCAATGATTACACTATACATTGTTTGATTCATAGGAGATCCAGTTTCATCCATATCTAGTCGGGTGTCAGTTGCAATAGGAGTGTCGATCCCTTTTGAAGCTTCCATGTCAAACCTCTTCAAGAGTTCCCTGATGTATTTTTGCTAACAAATGGAAGTACCTTTTGGGGACTGTTTTACTTGAATATCCAGGAAGAAGTTTAATTCACCCATCATGCTCATTTCAAATTCACTTCCCATAAGTTTTGCAAATTCTTCACACACAGAGTCAGTTGTTGCTAAAAAAATGATATCATCAACATAAACATAAATAATGAGCAAGTTCCTTCCTCATTTCTTTAAGAATAAAGTGTTGTCTATTTTTCTTCTTTTGAAGCCATTTTCTAAGAAAAATTTTGACAATCTTTCATACCATGCTCGAGGAGCCTGATTTAGCCCATACAGAGCTTTGTCCAATTTGAACACATATTCAGGGTGCTCATGATATTCAAACCTTGGGATTTGCTTCACATAGACTTCTTCCTTAAGCATTCCATTTAAAAATGCACTTTTGACATCCATTTAGAACAAAGTGAATTCCATATGAGATGCAAAAGCGATTAAAATTCTTATAGCTTCCATCCGGGCCACTAGAGCAAACGTTTCATCATAGTCAATCCCTTCCTCCTGGTTGTAGCCTTAGACAGCTAGTCTTGCCTTGTTTCTGAACAACCACCTGGTTCCTATAATGGTTTTATCTGGAGTTCTGGGTACCAGGTGCCACACGCTGTTTCTCTTAAACTGGTGCAGTTCTTCTTGCATGGCGGTAATCCAGTCTGCATCCTTCAGTGCTTGCTTGATGTTTTTGGGTTCTATCTGAGAAAGAAACGTTGTGAAGGCAAGTGAACTTCTGGCTTTTGACCTGGTTTGTACTCCAGAGTTTAGAGGAGTGATGATGTTGTCTATAGGATGAGCGCTTTGGTGTATCCATTTAGATTCCTGATGTTCATTCTGAAAGGATGGAAGTATGTTTTGCTGATTTTCCTATGTTCTTCTTTCAGGTGCTAGTGGAGTTCCCTAAACTGCATCAACCACCCTTTCTTTAGCTTTTGTGGTCGTGATTGAGGTGCTTGGTTTTGTTGATGATGAGGCAGCATTTTCTTCATTTGGCTCTTTTACTTGACTCATCATATTAGTCTTTCCGTTTGTCATGTTAATGACTTCACCAGGATCAAGTAAGGGTTTTCCATCTTGATCTTCCTCAGTACTCTTCTCACATGATGAATAAGATTCATCAAAGATGACATGGATGCTCTTTTCAACACATTGAGTCCACTTATTATATATTTTGTAAGCCTTGCTTTGAGAAGAGTACCCAAGAAATATTCCTTCGTCACTCTTGGCATCAAATTTACCAAGCTGATCTTTTCCATTGTTGAGAACATAGCATTTGCATCCAAATGTTCTTAGATGAGTCAATGTGGGTTTTCTTCCATTCTACAATTCATATGGTGTCTTATTCATAAATGATTTGATCATACACATGTTCACCACATAGCAGGCAGTGTTGGCAACTTCAGCCCAAAACAATTTTGAAAGTCCAATATCAATCAGCATTGTTCTTGCCATTTATTCCAAAGTTCTATTCTTCCTTTCTACTACTCCATTTTGCTGAGGAGTTCTGGGAGCTGAGAAGTTGTGAGTGATTCCATTTTCATTGCAGAATTCATCAAATTTGACATTGTCAAATTCTGTTCCATGATCTGATCTGATGCAAACAACTCTAGACTCCATCTTTACTTAGATTTTCTTCACAAAGGCCACAAATACCTTAAAAGTTTCATCTTTTGTTCTGAGAAACAGAGTCCATGTGAATCTGGAATAGTCATCCACAATCACGAAAATATATCTCTTCCCTGCTATGCTTTGCACCTTCATAGTCCACACAGATCCATATGTAGAAGCTCGAGCTGATTTGAGGTGCTCACATCCATTTTTGACTTAAAGGAGGACTTCACATGTTTTCCACTAGCACAGGCATTGTAGACCTTCTAAGTCCTGAATTGTGAGACAGGCAGGCCATGGACCAGGTCCTTCTGAATTAGTTTGTTTAGAAGAGAAAAACTTTCATGGCCTAATCTCCTGTGCCAAAGTTCAGTATCATCGTCAACAATATTCAGACAACTCAGATCACCATTTTGTAAAGATTTGAAATCAACAACATAGATGTTCTTGTATCTTTTGGCCACCAGTACTATTTCACCGGTCACAAGGTCAGTGACTGTGCGTATTTTGGACAAGAATTCCACCTTGTTTCCTTTATCACAAATTTGAGAAACACTCAGGAGACTGTACGTAAGCTCATTGACATAGTACACATTCTTAATAGAGTGAGTGAGTGACTTCCCAACTTTTCCAACTCCAAGAATGTCCCTTTTTGCCATTACCAAAAGATACACTCCCTCCTTGCAGGGCTTTTAGTGAAAGAAAGTATGTGGTTTTCCCAGTCATGTGTTTTGAACGTCCACTATCCATAAACCATTGTTCAACGCTTCCTTTCACTGTTCCCTGCACAAAAAATTTAGGAGTTAGTTTTAGGAACCCAAACAATTTTGGGTCCCTTGTAGTAAGCAAGAGGATGAATAAGAGCTCTCTTGGTCCATGCAGGTAATGTGCATTTTTTGTGAGTGGGACCTGGTTCCTCTTTTGTAGTCACGATTTTAGCAGCCACTTTGTCTTTTTGAACTGATTGATTTTTGGCCTGGGCACCTTCCTTGAATCGCCCAGTGTTCCCACATTGGGTACGAGGCCAATTATCAGATACAGTGACGCTCTTACTGTGAGGGTTGCGAGAGGTTTTCTCCCTTTGAAACCCTGCTCCCTGCCTTTTTTTTAATATCATTTGTAGGCAAGGCAGTGGTAGCTTTGGAGGACCAAGTCCACTTTAGAGACCTTTCAAGATCATTCATTACTTTTTCTAGATTTACTTGAAGGAGCTCGTTTTTCTCAATTTAAGCACTCATCGTACGTCTCAAAGTTTTCACCTTATCTTCAAGCCTAAAGTATTCCTCACTTGCTATCTCTTTTCCTTCTTTACAACTTTTAGGTTCAGACTTAGCAAATGATTTTACTATAGTTACCCTTTGGTCCGCAATTTTTGCCAACAAATCATGCTTTTCTTTTCTAAGGGTTTCAGTGGTTTTTTTATGATAATTAACTGCAGCCACTAAGTCTTCTCTAGTGCGTTCAGATTCTTCTAGTTCTAAGATCAAGGAATCCTTATCCTCTGCAAGAATACAAAAGGCGGTAATTAAAACATCAGCTAAACACATGAGATTTTTTGGAGAATAGGATTTTAGATTTTTTTCTGAATATCCCTGAAGCTTACCTCTTCGTTGTCATTGTCTTCATCATTATCTGATTGAGCCATCAAAGCAAGCGTTGAGTCATATCCAATCTCCTCGCCTTCAACTGCTATCGTAGAACTATCATTAGTGTTAGATTTCTCTTATTTTACTTGTGTAGTTCCCTCATAAGCTATTTTCGGAGCCTCCCATATTTCCTTAGCAGCGTCACATGCAGAGATTCTATCGTACTCTTTAGGTTCCAAACAATGTACCAGAATTTCCTAGGCACGAAAATTCTTTTCCATCGCTTTCTTGTCTGCTTCAGTGTATTCTTTGCTGGTTTTTTTTATTGAATATGGAAATTCATTTAGGATCTTGATTGGAACAAACGGACCATCGCAGATGACATCCCAAAGCTCACAATTCTCAACCATGATGAAATCATGCATTCTAGCTTTCCACCACCAATAGTATTTTCCTTCAAACTTGGATGGGTGGTATATGGATTGACCTTCTTCAAAATTTAGTGGAGCCGCCATAAGGATCTTTCCTAGGTGTAAGCCTGATAGGAGGAACCCGCTCTGATACCAATTACTAATTTGTATGGGTCCACTAAATCGTAGAGCACCTAGTCCTCTACAAGTTTATGCTGAGAACACTTAGTAAAGTAGTAAGTAAATGAGGCAGAGGATTTTTACGTGAAAAAATCCCACACAAGGGGATCAAAAACCATGACCTACACTGTAAGCTTTTAACTTCACTAACTTGTAATCTTACCAATTACAAGCTACTTTACAATACTTCCGACTGCAAAGGATTTACTCAACTAACTTGTGGTACCTCTACCACAAGCCACTTTGTGACTATCCTAGCTACAAAGGTATTTACTAACTTGTGGTGCTGTCACCACAAACCACTTTGTAACTCTACAATTTTAAAGACGTTTCCTTATGACTAAATCTAGTCACAACATAAACTCAACGAGTTTACGAATTTACAAGAGCATTCCTAATCAGTATGCTTCTAAGTAAGCGATTTAGGAGATATAGTAAGTGCAATAACAAGGTTACAACTCAACTAGGACAACAACAATTAATCTTTTAGGAACTGGTCCGTAGTGGCGTTCAACCTTGTTCACCTAAATCTACGAACTAGTTCCTAAAAGATTGATTATTGCTGTCCTAGTTGAGTTGTAACCTTGCTATTGTACTTAATATATCTCCTAAGAATTTTCATGCCAAGAAAGCGGTGGAAAAGAATTTTCGTGCCAAGAAAATTCTGGTATATGTTTTAGAACCTAGAGAGTACGACAAAATCTCAAAATGTGACACTGCTAAGGAAATATGGGAGGCTCTGCAAATAGCTTATGAGGGAACTACACAAGTAAACCAAGAGAAATCTAACACTAGTGATAGTTCCACGATAGCAGTTGAAGGCGAGGAGAGTGGATATGACTCAACGCTTGCTTTGATGGATAAATTAAATAATGATGAAGATAATGGCAATGAAGAGGTAAGCTTCAGGGATATTCAAAATAATCTGAAATCCTATTCTCCAAAAAAACTCATGTGTTTAGCTGATGTTTTAATTACTGCCTTTTGTAGTCTTGCGTAGGATAGAGATTCCTTGATCTTAGAACTAGAAGAATCTGAACGCACTAGAGAAGACTTAGTGGCTGCAGTTAATGATCATAAGAAAACCACTGAAACCCTTAGAAAAGAAAAGAACGATTTGTTGGCAGAAATTACAGACCAAAGGATAACTATAGTAAAATCATCTTCTAAGTCTGAACCTGAAAGTTTTGAAGAAGGAAAGGAGATAGCAAGTGAGGAATACTTTAGGCTTGAAGATAAGGTGAAAACTTTGAGACGTAGGATGAATGCTGAAATTGAGAAAAACGAGCTCCTTCAAGTAAATCTATAAAAAGTAATGAATGATCTCGAAAGGTCTCTAAAGTGGACCTGGTCCTCCAAAGCTACCACTGCCTTACCTACAAATGATAGTAAAAAAAAGGTAGGGAGCAGGGTTTCAAAGGAGAAAACCTCCCACAAACCTCATAGTAAGAGCGTCACTGAATCTAATAATTGGCCCTGTAACCAATGTAGGAACACTGGGCTCTTCAAGGAAGGTGCCCAGGCTAAGAATCAAATCAGTTCAGAAAGACAAAGTGGCTGCTAAAACTGTGACTAAAAAAGAGGAACCAGGTCCCACTTACAAAAAATACACATTACCTGTACGGACCAAGAGAGCTCTTATTCATCCTTTTGCTTACTACAAGGGACCCAAATTTGTTTGGGTTCCTAAAACTAACTCCTAAATTTTTTGTGCAGGGAACAGTGAAAGGAAGCGGTCAACAATGGTTCATGGATAGTGGATGTTCGAAACACATGACTAGGAACACCACAGACTTTCTCTCACTAAAAACCCTACAAGGAGGGAGTGTATCTTTTGGTAATGGCAAAAAGGAGTACATTCTTGGAGTTGAAAAAGTTGGGAAGTCACTCACTCACTCTATTGAGAATGTGTACTATGTCAATGGGCTTAAGTACAGTCTCCTTAATGTTTCTCAAATTTGTGATAAAGGAAACAAGATGGAATTCTTGTCCAAAATATATACAGTCACTGACCTTGTGACCGATGTAATAGTACTACTGGCCAAAAGATATAAGAACATCTATGTTGTTGATTTCGAATCTTCACAGAATGGTCATCTGAGTTTTCTGAATATTGTTGACGATGATGCTGAACTTTGGCAAAGGAGATTGGACCATGCAAGCTTTTCTCTTCTGAACAAACTAATTTAGAAAGACATGGCCCATGGTTTGCCTATCTCACAATTCAAGACCCAGAAGGTCTGCGATGCTTGTGCTAGAGGAAAACATGTGAAGTCCTCTGTTAAGTCAAAAACATATGTGACCACCTCAAAGTCGCTCGAGCTCCTGCATATGGATCTGTGTGGACCTATGAAGGTGCAAAGCAGAGGAGGGAAGAGATACATTTTTGTGATTGTGGATGACTATTCTAGATTCACATGGACTCAGTTTCTAAGAACAAAAGATGAAACTTTTGAGGTATTTGTGGCCTTTGTGAAGAAAATCCAGGTAAAGATGGAGTCTAGAGTTATTAGTATCACATCAGATCATGGAACAGAAATTGACAATGTCAAATTTGATGAATTCTGCAAGGAAAATGGAATCACTCACAACTTCTCAGCTCCTATAACTCCTGAGCAAAATGAAGTAGTAGAAAGGAAGAACAGAACTTTGGAAGAAATGGCAAGAACAATGTTGATTGACAGTGGACTTGCAAAAAAAATTTGGGCTGAAGCGGTCAACACTGCCATCTATGTGGTGACAGGTGTATGATCAGATCATTTCAGAAAAAGATGCCTTATGAATTGTTGAATGGAAGAAAACCCAAGTTGACTCATCTAAGAACATTTGGATGCAAATGCCATGTTCTCAACAATGGAAAGGATCAGCTTGGTAAATTCGATGCCAAGAGTGACGAAAGAATATTTCTTGGGTACTCTTCTCAAAGCAAGGCTTGCAAAATATATAATAAGCGGATTCAATGTGTTAAGGAGAGCGTCCATGTCATCTTTGATGAATCTTGTTCATCATGTGAGAAGAGTGCTGAGGAAGATCAAGATGGAGAACCCTTACTTGCTCCTGCTGAAGTCATTAACATGACAAACGGAAAGACAGATATGATAAGTCAAGTAAAGGAGCCAAATGAAGATTGAGCTGCCTCATCATCAACAGAACCAAGCACCTCAGTCACGACCACAGAAGCTGAAGAAAGGGTGGTTGATGCAGTTCAGGTAACTCCACTAGCACCTGAAAGAAGAACAGAGGACAATCAGCAATACATACTTCCATCCTCTTAGAATGAACCTCAGGCGTCTAACTAGAGACACCAAAGCGCTCATCCTATAGACAACATCATCACTCGTCTAGACTTTGGAGTACAAACCAGTTCAAGAGCCAGAAGTTCACTTCCCTACTCAGTGTCTCTCTCTCAGATAGAACCCAAAAGCATCAAAGAAGCACTGAAGGATGCAGACAGGATTACAGCCATGTAAGAAGAAATGCACCTGTTTGAGAGAAACAGCGTGTGGAACCTGGTACCCAGACCTCCAGACAGAACCATTATAAGAACTAGGTGGGTGTTCAAAAACAAAGAGAGACTAGTTGTCCAAGGCTACAATCAGGAGGAAGGGATTGACTATGATGAAACATTTGCTCCAGTGACTCGGATGGAAGCTATCAGAATTTTAATCATTTTTGCATCACATATGGAATTCACCTTTTTCCAAATGGATGTCAAAAGTGCATTTTTGAATGGAATCCTTAAGTAAGAAGTCTATGTAAAGCAACCCCCAGGGTTTGAATGTCATGAGCACCCTGAATATGTGTTCAAATTGGACAAAGCTCTGTATGGGCTAAAGCAGGCTTCTCGAGCATGGTATAAAAATTGTCAAAATTTCTCTTAGAAAATGGCTTCAAAAGAGGAAAAATTGACAATACTCTATTCTTAAAGAAATGAGGAAGGAACCTGCTCATTATTCAGGTTTATGTTGATGATATGAATTTTGGAGCAACAACTGACTCTCTGTGTGAAGAATTTGCAAAACTTATGGGAAGTGAGTTTGAAATAAGCATGATGGGTGGAGTAAACTTCTTCCTAGGTCTTCAAGTAAAACCGTCCCCAAAAGGTACTTCCATTTTTTAGCAAAAACACATCAGGGAACTCTTGAAGAGGTTTGAAATGGAAGATTCAAAAGTGATAGACACTCCCATTGCAACTGCCACCCGACTAGACATGGATGAAACTGGATCTTCTGTGAATTGGGCAATGTATAGAGGAATCATTGGGTTCTTCTCTATCTCATTCCAGTCATCCTGACATTATTTTCAGTGTGGTGTTGTGTTTGAGATTTCAATCAAACCCTAACAAATCTCACTTGAAGGATGACAAAAGAATATTGGGATATCTCAAAGGAACGCAGGACCTGGTGCTATATTATCCATGAGGTGACAGTTTTAATCTGATTGGGTATGCTGATGTAGACTATGCAGGTTATTTTGTGGACAGAAAAAGCACTTCTGGGATGGCTCGCTTCTTAGGATCATGTCTTATCTCTTGGGGTACAAGGAAGCAAAATTCAGTGGCTCTTTCAACAGCTTAAGATGAATATATCGTTGCAACATCCTGCTGTGCTCAGCTTTTGTGGATCAAGCAGCAGCTGGAGGATTTTGGAGTTCTCACTGAGAGTGTACCTCTCCTATATGACAACACTAGTGCACTCAATATGGCAAAGAATCCAGTTCAACATAAAAAGATTAAACATATTGATGTGAGGCATCATTTTCTGAGAGATAATGTGGAGAAAGGGTTGATATGCATGAAATTCTATAGCACAGAAGATCAAATTGCAGACATTTTCACCAAGGCACTAAGTAGGGAACAGTTTGAAAGAAACAGAGTAAAGCTGGGACTATTGAAGCCAAATTGAGAACATGATTCCTTTATAGCTGGGTCGTATTTTTAAGAACTAATTAGCTTAAAGTTTTTTTGGCTCTGTCTAACTCATTTCAAATACCGTTGCAGGTAGACATACATGTTAAGCATAGAAGCAGCAGATTCAGTTCATGACCGATAAAAGAGGTTTTCTTTTTTAAAAAAAATAAAAGGAAGAAGGGGGAGCTTGAAAAAAATGTTTCTCAAGAACCAGGTCCTTGTACTAAAGGTTAGTAGTTCTGTGCATCCTTTAATATATTTCTTAAAAGTTACGAAATACAACTGCCATATCATCAACTTTTCAGATCCGATTGTCACATCCCTTCAATTCAAACGTTCCATCTCCCTCTGAAACATCACAATTCTCTATGCCCAACCGTCGTTTCGGAAATGATGCCTATTCTTCTTCCTTCATAATTATCCTCTCTGTTTAAAAACCCCTCTCCTCTTCCTTTCTTAACCATAAGCCCTATCATCACACCACATCTCCCAATGTTTGAGAAAACTTCCGATCTCTATGCCTCATCTGTAACCACCTCTGACCCATCTATGGAACTCCTCGTCGTTTCTGAGTCTCTGTCACCCTCTATCACTCCTACTGCTCCAGTCACACCTTCTCTAGTTTTCCAACCTCCCTCCAACTCAGAAACCCTTGAAACTACTGCTCTATTTTCTCTGTCATTTGTTGCCCATGCCAGTCAAACCCTAAGTGGAGAACAAGGTCACAACACTGAGTTCACAAAAGGCTCTGCCATTATTGCAGTCGACTCCATGGTTGTTGAAGCACCTGTTAACAAAGAAAAGTCAGCGTTAGTGGTATCCGATGATGGGGTATTGCATAAGGTCATTTCCCAGAAACACGCATCACAAAGTTTAAGTCAAGAAGGGGCCATTATTTCAATTGAAGGAGATGCAGTAACACACCTTACTGAGGCTTCACATGGGGAACCTGATCATCTTAGAAAGACCTAGGTCAGGAATATCATTCCCAGGATAATGGTATTCCTGCATTCGATGTCGTGCCCTTGGAAATTCAAGGACCAGAGATGCAATCTAGTGATAAAGAAGACCTGGACAACGTGGCCCTATACACATTCATAAGTAAGCAAAGCGTTGTTTCCACACCTGAGTCTGAAATCAAGCGCCCCGCCACCAGACTTCAAGTCAAAGTGGCATACGATTGTGCACTCCAAAAGAGCAAGAAAAGCATTAAGAAGAAAAAGAAGAAAATTGTTAAAGGATGGTGTACCTGTAGGGGATGAAGCTATCCCTGTCGTTGAGGTGGAAGAAGGAACCCGGTTCCCTTGTCAGACAGTCCTCGAAAAAATATGAGTCTGTTTCTCTGGAGAACGGGTCTACTTCTAAGTCTAAGATGAAGAAGGTAGTGAGTGATGAGGAAATTCTTGTCAAGTCAAAAGGGAAAGGCAAAGTCAGTGCAGAAAAGCACAAAAAATGCAAGTATGAAACAGTTGAAGAACCTAGTCGTGGAAAGAAAGCACGAAGTGAGGTCTGCTTGGGCTCTGAGCGTTTAAGGCATCAGAAAGTTCTGTTGGGTTGTACGTTTGACCCAACAATCTCATAAATGGCCAGAATGCGCCAAATCCTGGAAATAGTAGAGTTTCAACAGTGGACACATCTTTTTTTCCAGCCGTAAAACCAAGTCATTTTGTGTTGGTGTGCTTTGACCATTTGATATTTCGGCATTCTCTTTATGCGTAGCATTGTCTTTCCTGATATTGCTTGTATCATCCATTCTGGCTTTTCCCTTGATTTTAGGATTGTTCAAAGGAGGAGGAGATGGAGGACCTCTAGATCTGATATGATATGTTGATGATGTCAGTATGCACGAACCAACCTTAGGGGATGGGAATAAACAAATAAAGAAAAGAGGAAACCAAAAGGTAAACAAGTCAGTGAGAAGTATTAAAGGATGTTTGCGGTATTTAAACACATATTGCGGAATTATAAATTTGTGTCCTAATTTGGGGACCTCCTTGTGCCTGAGGCAGGACTAAGTGACATATAGATTTGGAGAAAAATGATGCCAATAATTGCGTCATTTCATTAATGTGATAAATAAACCAAATCTCTACTAAAACGACAATAATCATAAGGAGTCAGTAATGGCATTTTCCTTATTACAACCAAAGCCTAAAACGAGTCTAGAAAGCAAGTAAAACATAATCTCTAATCTATTTGGTCCCAGATGGACCTTCTCTATGCTTTCCCACCAATCCAGTAGCAAAGGTGGGATACTTTGAACCATGATGAACCTGGGGACCTTGTGCTTCATTTATGCAAAACAGATAAAGTTAAACCTTGCCCTCTCCAGATTTAGCTATTTACACATTAATGATCAACACATTGGCATGTTTTCTCCAAATAATGCACAAATCGTTATTGTGTCCATTGGGATTATGGAAATCCAGGCGGACTTTGGACAAGGCTTGCCTTAGTGAGTTATTATGCGGACAGCGTTCTAACTCGTACTAGGTTTGGACATGATGCATGCACAGTTGATATTAGAGTGGGGTTTCTAGAAGAGTCTAAATCGGTACCTTCAAGAAGATAACTTGATAGGGAAAGGCATGAAACTATCGACTGCACCGCTGATCGACTAATTTTACCGTAAATAAGCCTTTCCAAATTTAAAGGGTGGTTTAGGAAGAGCGCGGACACTCATCAAGTGTTGCAATGGTATTAATACGCACGAGTGAAATATGATGTGGAGCATACTTTATGCAAAGATAAAATAACACGTTGTCAAGTATTTTTGCATATTGAAAGAAGTAAATGCAGTATTGAATGAACGTAAAGACATAAAATAAAGAAAAATAGGGAAGAAGTTAGTTTCACATAATGAAAGGATTGTAATAAAGCAAATAAAGGGGTAAAGATTGGGGAGAGACATGATATAGGAAAATTTGGAGCAAGTGAACATGATTAGGAAATAAGGGGAAACGCACGTTGTAATCAAATTAAATGAAGAGTTGCATACGAGTTCATATAAAATGGAAATAGGGAAGAGGATGTGCATGTAGCAATAAAAGGGAACATGGGAGTGGGATATTCAAGTAACAACAAAATAACGAAGACACGCTTATTGGGAGAGACTAATTCATATAGATCAAGTTCGTAACGGTAAGAGCCTAAAAAATTTCCCAACAGAGTCGCCATACTGTCGCGCCCCTTTTTCTTGTGAAATCAAGTTTCGACAGGTGACAACTCTTTTAAGAAAGGGTTTTAAAACAGAGAGAGTCGCCACCTAAGGGATTAAGGTGCGTTAGGGCACCTATTTGCAGATAACACTGTCTAACTAGTTTGCATCACCAAATATCGGGTAAGGGCTCAAAATTACCTCGAAGAGAAGGTGTTAGGCACTATTTGAGGTACACAACTGTGGGTCCCGGTCGAACTCAATTATATGAATTAGTCTATGTGATCAAAGATAAGAAAATAAAAGGATTTGGGAAGTTCATTATTAAATACAAATAATTGATTGAAAGGTAAGGTGGGGGGGGGGGGGTCCTAAGTTTTTTAGCCTAAAGGATAACCCCGTGCAACATAAATAATATTTCATAACTCCTTCGAGATGGGGTGTTACTCATATAAATAATATTTCATAACTCTTTCGAACTGGGACGTCACTCATATTATTCAGCGGGCGCGGACTATCATCCCCTGATACCCAATTACTATCTTTAAGTTGTTTACCTAAAGCGCACTATTCAATTCTAAGTCGCATCTTACGCGTGCACTACCCGTCCAATGCCTATGGTCCAGGAGGCATTTGGACCTCTATCTAAGGGTGGTTCTAGACTTTAACTTAGGCTGCTCAAAAATGAAAAATACTTGGCGACATACAAAACACTTTGGACTTTCACTTATAAGCAAATAAGGCTCAAGTTGGCCTCCGCACTTAGACATCAAATGCATGCAGGTCAGATTAACAAAGACAGTTGCTGATTTTAATAAGTTGAGGTTGTAGAAACCTATAGGCAGGATCTCTATATGAATTTGGATTTAATGAACGGGCAGTTTACAATCTCCGAAACCTACATGGTTGCCTACTGATTATAGGTATAAGAGATTAAACCTATAGGCATGATATCTAGGCATTTTATGCAATAACTGATAATGTTGATTACTGGATTATATTCAGAATTGATTAATTGAGTCCTATATGCATGATTTCTAGTGGCAATAGTTAACCCCACATTGAGGACTATTAAAGCAACGAATAGAACAATTAATTAACTGATTCAGATCCTATAAGCATGTTTTCTATAATTAAAACTAATTTTTAGATCCTATAGGCATGATTTCTATAATTAAAACTGATTTTAGATCCTATAGGCATGCTTTCTATAATTAAAACTGATTTTAGATCTTATAGGCATGATTTCTATAATTAAAACTGATTTTAGATCCTATAGGCATGATTTCTAACAAGCAGGCATAGAGCATATTTGAACCAAAGGAAGAAACCTATAGGTAGGATTCCTACAATGATTGAGATATAACATGTTTTGAGCAAAGATAAAATACCTATAGGCATGATTTCTAACATATGATAGCTGAACATGTTTGAACATAAAAGCTTATTTTAACCAAGTAATGAACCTACAGGCAAGATTTCTACCTATTTCAGTGCAAGTATAGGGTAAAAGCCCTTTTCCCTAATTTCACTAATACCCCGAATCATTATTACATGAATTATTATCGACCCAGAATGAATAGAGTAAATTACAAAGTAGAATAACTATAGGGAGCCTACAGCAGGCCCAAAGTGCACCTGCCCAGACCAGGCCTTCATTCTCATTATTCACAACAGATCCAAAATTACATATTCATATATACAAAATAGCCAAGGGTTGATTGATTCACCCAGCGAGCACACGACAAGGTTGAGCATATAGAACCAAGGCCCTAATGTGTCAGAGTTCCCAAGGGCTTCAAGAACCCAGGGCAGTGCTCACTCTAGGGTGGTTAACAAAGGAGAGAATTTAGACATCATTGGCTAAGAATGGGATTCAAAGAATTTGAGTGACATAAGAGAAAGACCAAATTGAGGAAACATGGATTGGTTTAAACAGACTTAACCAAATTGAGTCAACAAGCAGACACTTAAATGCATTACAGAACTCCAGCAAGAACCAGTTTAATAAAGCTGATAAACGGGTTTCCAGTAGCAGTCACATGCTAAAAATTGGCAAAGCATGTTTGCAAGTTTGGCAAAGCCATAGGTGCAGAATGAGTTAAAGCAATGCTTGAAGTAGGCTAAGTAATTAACCTAATATTAATATCAAGAAAACCATAACAGCATCATGGGAAGGGGAAGGACATCACATTATCATGGGTGAACTTGCAGTCACAAATTGAGACAGTTATTCTTCAAAGTAGCAGATAACATTGTTATATTGGTCTAACAAAAGGGGATCCGGTTTATACCAAAGGCTTATTTCAAAGTAGCAATTCAAGCATGATCAGACCATCATTACATACAAACATTAAAGGGGTGTAGGGATTGAGTGACCACGTTTACATAATAGCAAAGAGGCGAATTGCAACTAGCAACAAGAGTCACAGAGGCATTCACTACAGGGATTCAGGGTAAGGGGATAGACATGTTAATAGACATTCAAAGGTTGATGCACTAGCTAGATAGACCTTAAAGAAGTTCAAACAACTTCAAAAAAAGTAACATTAGGAGCAATTAAGCGTTAAAGGAACTAAGACATACAAATTGGTAAAGATAATGCCCAAACATTACTCATATGCATATTGGATCAGGGATTCAGTAATAATAACATGTGCGAATCAGGGATATGAAAAAATAAAAGTGCAGAAGTCAAGTGACTCACCAATTAAGCGAAGAAAATGCACAGGAAAAGTATAGCAATATCTCAGAATCAAGTGGCCTTGGCTTCCAACCGGCCAAAAATAGAATATCGAGTAACTTTAGATTTAGTGAGGTATAATGAGTTTAGAAAACTCCCCAGTCCTCTAAAAGGAAATGGGTAAGAGTATATATAGTGATAGAAATCAGCATATAAACATGGAAACAAATCAGTAGCATGCAAGGAAATATTTGCATTATCAATTATAAGGTAATTTAGGGCATAAATCAAGGGATTCAACAAATTAAGGAAGTAACCCAAAATTACTCGGAGTATTTAAGGCAGAACACATAATACCAAAAATAAATAAATAAATCGTTCAGAATATTAGGCAGACAAAAAATTAGAAAACCAAAATTATTAAGAATATTCAGGAAAGTATTAAAGGAATCACAAGTAATGCAAAAACAAAAGAGATTATTTAGAAAACTTAAGCAAGTATTTAAGGAAACAAAAATGATACCAAACAAAAAATTATTCAACAAATAATACCAAAACAAAAGGTTATTCAGAATATTTAAGCAGATATTAAAGTAAAAGTCAGGGAAAACATAAAGAATCAAACACAGAAAGGAAAGGTTTACTAGAATCAGTAAGAACAAAAAAAGATTCAAAACCCTAGTTGTTTAGGGAATGTGTGAAATCAGTAAAAAAAAAATACAAAATAAGGTAAAAAATTACACGAGATGAGATGAATAGAAGCATAATAATGTTAAAAAATTAGAAAATCGAACCTATTTAGGTCCAATTGGAAGGGTTTGAAAACCCTAATTTGGGGTAAGTAAGAATCAAAAAAAGATATGAGCACGCTCGCTACTCACAAAGAATCAATGATGAGTATACAGGGAATAGCCACAGAAATCAGATATTTGAACCGATTTGGATCGATTTTGGCAAGATTTGCTTGCGATGTTAGGCAAGCAACTAAATAGGATCATAGACGAGTGGCCAGTGGTGAGGGTAAGCGAATAAAGTAAGGGAATCCATGGTAGATTCCGATTTGGGGTCGAATTGGGGGGTTTGATAGAACGGCCGCTAGGGTTCATGAGATATGAGAGACGAGAGAGTTCTAGGGCGGCAAGGTGGTAAGAAAGATTTACAATTAGGGGTTTGGTTGTTTGAAGGGGCAGGTGTAACGTGGACCGTTGATCTTAGAGATCAATGGTCACGATTTAAAGGGTCCTGGGTCGGGTATTAAAATGAGTATGGGGACTGGGCTAATAGGTGTGGATCAAGGGTATTAGGCTGGTGTAAGGGTATTGGGTTAAATCCGAAAATATGGGATTTAGGGCTAGATAATGGTTTATAAGAATAATCAATAAATAACAAAAATATTATTTGTGCATGAAAATAATTTAAAATAATTACTTAATATTATAAAAATATAAAAAGTTATTTTTTGTACAAATAACGTAATTATATGTGCATATGGGCTATTATTGCAAAATATGCAATTTAGCTCTAAAAATTGTCAAAATATCATGGTATAGCCAGTTTTCACACCGGTCAATCAAAAATAGCCAGTGTTTACCAAGTCAATAAAAAATAGCCACTATTTTGCTGCAACATGGACCGGTCCCATATAATATACGGGAGTTCTGGTGCATTTGTGTACGAACTCCAGCATATTATGTTGGACCGATATACTTTGCTAACTCCAGTAAAATTTGCGGGAGACGGGAGCACCAGTGCTCCAAACTCCAGTATATTATACTGGATATTTATACTTGCTGGAACTCCCGTAAAATATGCGGGAGTTCAAGCATACTTATGCTGGAACTCCCGTAAAATTTGCGGGCGTATTTTTCGGATTTTGAACAGTGTTTTCGCTCAGATTTCTCTTTACATAAAAAATGGCTAAATTCGATGACTTTTGAAACTTAGCTATTTTTCAACGACCAGTGGTAAATCTGGCTATTTTTAAATTTCTCACCTAAAAATGCAAAATGTAATTATGATAAATGCACTGAAAATACTTAAAACCTCATATTGGTATGAATGATAAGTTTAGATGATAAATCATCATAAAAACAATTTATAGGGTAATTGTTGGACATTTATATAATAAAATGCATAAATAAACTTAATTTAAAGTCTTTAAAAAATCATGAAAAATTATGAAAAAATACTTGTGTATGCTTGTAAATCAAGTGATGATGCATATATATATATATATATATATGAAAAGTATGAGAGAAAATTGGGTATCAACAATGCTTACACTAGTTAGTCTTAGACCAATTGAGGCCCAAGAATCTCAAGAGAAATCCAAGAATCAATTCAAGATTAGGCCTTCTTTTCCTTCAAGATTTGAATTTTTTTTCCTTAAATATTAGAATTTCCTAATTCTTATTTTAGTAGGATTATATTTATAGTTCTAGTCAAACTATGATTGTTAGTTGATAGTCCATTCCTACTAGAATTATTTTTGTCTATTTTAGTTAGGATAGACTTTTTTAGCCTTATTCTTACTCTAGTTTAATTAGGATTAGTTTTCCTTAACCTTATCAATTTTACTCACTGTAAGGTCTATTTAAAGGGCATAATATGCTGAAAATAAATATTGGCAATTAGTTGTTCTAAGCTTTTGCTTCAAAAACGTGATTGATCTTTTATTTCGTACTTCTTCCTTTATTCGACGCTTCTTACAATCTTGCAGGATTGAGGAACGAGTAGTTAAGGTTCTTTTCATCTTATATTCTTCTCTTGTGAATTTGAAGGACGCTTTCGCTAGTTTTGTGAAAAACTTTAGCGGAGTGCTTTTATTTTTCTCTTGTCTTTATACTTGAGAGGTACAAAACCTTGAAGTTACCTTTCCACTATCTTCATTCATGTTTATTTGATTCAGACAATACTATATTTATTTCAAACTTGTATTTATCACACATTAGAGCTCATGTACTCAGTGGCACTAGTTCCGGTGGTTGTATATGGTTTCGATATTTCTACTTTAGTTTCGACTTTATTGTCTATGATATGATTATATTTAAGAATTATTGAAGTTATTTCCACTGTCGTTGAGTATTTAGTAGTAGTATAGTAGTCATGGTTCGCCTAGCCCGCGTGTTAGGTGCCATAACGATCTTTGGTAGAATTTTTGGTTCGTGACATACTTCATTCATTTTGTTCTCAAACCCTTCAATCCCTCCCTCTATTCTGGTTGAAACCATGAAGGCTCTGATACAAAAAAATATTGGGAAATCAAAACTTTTCCTAACTTTAATTAGTGATTCAATCAAGAACAACACTCTAACAATAGAATGAGTTCTACAAGTTAGAACATTAATACACCTAATAACGAAGGTATTTCGGAGAATCTTATCCTTAAAATCTGTCAGAGAAAATTCTACCAAATCAATTGTCAGCCTTCCCGTCTTCATAATGCAAATATAGCACGAGATAACCACCTAAACAGCAAGGTAACTACTAAAAATACATACACATATAAATTAATAAATAAAGCAATTATATTTAGGCATTATTTTCACCCTTCTTCTACTATTATAACCTTAGTAACAACATATCTAACTGTATACTTGTAGTATTAATTGTTTAAGAGAAGATTTTATTTTACTTTAGTAGAGTAATCAGAACTCCATGTAGCAATTCGATATACATTCTAAGAAGCTGCACTTTTCCTTTATTTTTAAATAACTAAAACAAATTTTTAATAAAATTTATAGTTTTTATAGTTTGTATTCATTAATACAAGGTACACATAACATGCGTAACCAAAATCTAGTAGTAGTAATTAAATGGACAAGCACTTATATATAAGAATAGCAACGTTCAATAATATATACCAAGTCTGATCATTAGGTTACCTTTTTGGATTAGGCTCACTTACTGTTATTCTCGTTACATTTCAAGCATTTACAGCTTCCCGTTGCATATTTCAGTCTATTTAGTTAAAAATCTCCTCTTTTTCATACGCCAATAGCCGTCACACTTCCATAGTAGGACCTTCTATGAAGTGATCCTAGGAATCCATAATCGAGGAGCAGAGTCCCCTTCATTTACTTTACTAAACTCCATGATGGGTACCACACAATTAAATCTACACAATTATTAGCAAAAGATGGACCTGATTAATGAAAAGCCTCAACAGCCAAGGAGAAATACAGAATTCAAGTCATTAATTAGACTTGTATATTATATTGGTATAACGAAACAAAATAACCGTTAAAACATAAAGGTAGAAAAGCTTGTCTGATAGGAAAAAGAACATCTAATCAGTATTTAATATTTGGATGATTAAACGCACTCTCAGAAATTGTGAGTTGTATAAAGTAACTTTATAATCGAAATAGCAACAAACATCAATAACTTATATTGAAGAAGTACTATAGAGGAGTCAAAACATTAGAGTGGGTCTGAATTTGATATTCTCGACTTACAGAAATGCGAGAGTAAACAGCACAGGACAGGTAATAGATAAGAGTATTCCGAGTCTCATGATAAAATCAAACGGAAGTTTGAAGAGATCCTTAAACGAGCCAGAGAACAAGAAGCAATGCTGCTATATCTCCTGGCTCAGGAAGCTCCTGGTGCCATATGTATAAACATTCAGTCAGCACGAATTTTGTACATTCGATATCAACTGAGTAGAAACTTGAGCACAGAGTTTATGCACTAACGTCCACAAGTAGAATATTTTTGCCATTGGCATCCTCCCGTCATTTACTTCCACAGCTTTCGCAAAGACATATTCTTCTCCGTCTCCTTCTTCATTACCTTGGCAACTGCCATCTCAAAATCTTCTTGCGTCACGTGTACCCTCCTCTCCCTTAGAGCAAACATTCCTGCTTCTGTACACACAGCCTGTAAACAGATCATAAGATGCATCAAAGGCATGGCAAAATATAAGCAAGCGAAGCGTCAGATGGCACTCAGTCAAAGTAGAAGTCACACAAGTCTCTCCCATGCTAGATCACAAGTTCAACCACTAAACTAAGCATGCTCTCAAGCAATCAAAGTGCACATTAAAAGGATATGTCAGATATCAACTAAAGCCAAAAAGACATGCAATCACTGCACACCTTAAGTTCTGCCCCAGAAGCGCCATTCATCTTCTCAGCAATTTTCTTCAAGTCAATCCCTCGCATCAAGTTCATTTTCCTGGAATGAATCTTCAATATGTCGAAACGGGACTGCAGAATAATGAGAATATAATTGATTAAGATGAATCATCAGAGGATTATAGAAATAACGACAGAAGGCATGCAGCTCTGTGAGGAAGCAGAGAGGTAGATATTGCCGCACCCTTTCAATCATGTTTAAACACCTCTTGTACTATACTCCCTTCCGTCCTTTTTGTCTGTCGTTTAAGGTTTTGGGTAAAGCCACAGATAAAAAAGACCAGCAGGAGTAATGAAAAAACAAGAAAAGTAAGCAATCACAAAGGGAAGACCTGAGATCCATGAACCTAGTAACAGTATATGAAACCAATGCATACTCATGTTAACATCTTACTGTCTTACAAGCTATGAGGAACCATACCTCTTCATTGGGATTTGGAAATTCAATCTTCCTATCAATCCTTCCTGGTCTCAGGAGTGCTTGATCCAGAATATCTATACGGTTTGTAGCCATCAAAACCTGAAGCCAGGACCCTTCTTTTTCAGCTTAGCAATCTCAGAATAATACACTTGTAAACTAGGCAACATGCAAGTGATCCAGATTGACAAAACTTGCCTTAATTTTGTTTGATGCCTCAAATCCATCGAGCTGATTAAGAAGCTCCAACATTGTCCTCTGCACTTCACTATCACCGTTGCCACTTCCTGATTCCATTCTAGCAGATCCGATACTGTCTATTTCATCCATAAAAATGATAGAAGGAGCATGTTCCCTGAAATACATTCAAGACAAGGCTTTTCTAATGCTAACTGTATAACAAGAGAGCGAAAATGAAGCACTGAGGTCCATAGACCCAAAACAGAAAAAGCAAAAATTGTTTAAATAATTTTACCTGCTTCTCCAGAATAGGACTGTCCAGCAGTTTTTTGAGAAGTTTTATAAAGTTAGCAGTTTTTATGGTATTACAAGCTTCATGCCCCAACTTTCAAGCAACAAGATAGTTTCAAATATTAGACATCCATGAATTCTTATTCATGGAGCACAAATGGCCTAGGGTGTGTGAACTTTTGTGGTTACAAAAACTGCTAGAGGAATTGAGATTGTCTTAATATGGGAAACTTTCCTTATTTAATGATAACAAGGCTGCAATTAGTATAGCTCATAATCCAATCCAGTATGATCAAGCAAAGCATGTTGAGATTGATTGACATTTCATCAAAGAAAAAGTTACAAGTGGCATCTTAAGTTCGTTCCATGTGTTATCAGAAAAGCAGCTAGCTGATATGTTTACCGAAGGTCTCAACAAACGGACTTTTCAAACACTGGTTTGCAAGTTGAGTATGTGTGATATCTTTGCACCAACTTGAGGGAGGGTGTTGATTAATTAGAGATTTCCTGTAGAAGTAGATTGATTCTAGAATATTTCCTTCACTATAATTAATTGTAATTGATTGTCTTTCCTTATTTCGTCTTAGGACTTATTGTATAAATACCTATTCTCATGGGATGTAAAAATACACACAGAAATACAAGAAGCCGTCTTCTTAAAATCTTCAAGCTGGCATACTTGTGCATTTCATCCATATCAATCACGAATAATGAAAGAATGAAAAAGCACATCTGCAAATAGGCACACCTAATACATGAATATTCATGCTGCCTACTGCAAAAAACCCTCCCTTTTTCTCTGTCGCCCACAAAAACTAATAAATTGCAGTAGTATATCATAGGCTAACCCAATGTAAGGATCGAATTTGACCTTAGCAGCTCAACATAGTGAGCTAGACATGGCTGTCCAATGATTTGGATGTAATAAGATCGGAAAGATGCATGACAGAACTGATTATGTAATAAAAGTTGTGGACATTAGAGATAAACATATGTGTCAGTACTCAAACTACAATGAAACTTAACCTGGCCATAACAAAGAGTTCTCGCACCATACGAGAACCTTCTCCAATATATTTCTGCACCAATTCAGAACCAGAGACCCGAATGAAGGTACAATCAGTATGATGTGCAACTGCCCTCGCCAACAATGTTTTTCCAGTACCTGGAGGCCCGTAAAGAAGCACTCCCTTCATTTGAAAAGGAGGAGATAGAATAAGCACACATAAATTTGTCCAACCACTGTTATGCTTAAATACTGATGGAAGAAATGGAGAAAACATGGTATATGGTGAATAACTGAATATACCTTAGGTTGAGCTATTCCAAGAGACTCAAACAGCTCAGGATGTTTAATGGGAAGCTCAATAACCTAATGCATAAAAGGCCAAAGTTCGAAAAGGTTACACAAATGTACAATGCATCAAAGACCAAGGTCTCAGGATAGATCATAAATCTAACTAAACGCAATAACACAATGAAGGCAAAACCTCCTTAATCTCTTTAATTTGCTGGTCAAGGCCACCAATCATGTCATAAGTGGAATCGGGCACTTTCTCGACTTTCATTAGGTTGACCAAAGGATCCACTTTGCTGGGCAAAATTAGATGGAGAACATAGCTGTCATTGCGGAGGGCTACTCTGGTTAATGGAGTAATCTTTGTAATGTCAATATTCTTATCAATATCAACAACATATTTTCCTTCAGGATGAACCTGGCGCATAACACAAAAATAAGAAAATAAGCATATGGAAATTAATTATAGATGTATAGAAAAGAGGGGTTCATACTATCAACATTTCAAGTTGAATAAGTATTGGTAAGTGGATCCACAGAAAACTATAGAAACACTGCATCCTAATCATTGTGCGACGCGCAAGGCTTTTTCATGGAGTTCTGACTGATATAGAGTAGAAATTAACAAGCTTCAGTAATTCTTTTTGATAAGGAATTAACAAACTTCAGTTATCATTCACATTTTTATGTAAGGAGGATATTCTGCCCTGTAGCCTAGTATCTTTGCTCCTCAACCCAGCTTCTAAAATTTTCTTTCATCATCCTTCATTTTTGCATTACAATCCAAACAAAAATAGCAGTAACAAAATTACCTTGGGTTACCAAAAAGTAGAGCAGATTAATAAACTCAATGAAGCAAAATCATTTCTGCCCATACCCTATGAATAAGTAATAAATGATAAAAGGTTCTCATCATCACCCTCTTCTAGGAGGTCATGTGAAAGCTACTTGATAACATTTATTTAGATCAAAATTAGAAACAGACAGCGGATGAGAATCTTAAAATATAAGTTGTTTATATTCATTATATAGAGCACACACATGGAATGGCACGCTATCATTGTCTCATAATTGTTTAAATTCTCTCCAAGGAGAGGTGGAAGGTAAACAAATATTGAATGACATGCTTTAAAGTTTAATAAAAAGGTAGAAACATCTTTTAAGGCTTTGTTATTCGTTCAAATACTATCATGAGGCGTTGAAAGAGGGCAAATACAAGCAGCGATAAGATAACTGCTATTCAACACAACTATTAAAGAATTGAATTTGTCGCCATTAATGCTGGAGGGAAGAAATAGAAATAAAAATTATGATGGACAGTCAGAAACAATAACCCAAAGGAGGATCAACATTAAGATAGAAACCCAAACAACTCATGAAGTGGGAAATAAGATCATTAAGTCAAGGAATAAGTTCCTGAGCATAATAACATATCAACATTAAAACTTAAGCTGAGATGACCATTTATTGCCCCAGTCAACTCAAAAACCATAACAACCTTTCATCTGTGACTATGGTCTTCAAAAGCATAATATGCTTTTAACTTCTTGTATAATTTAGAGACTCATCTTTCATTGCAATCACATAAGCACTTAAAAAGTTTTGATATAACCATGTTTGTGAAGTCATCCCACAAAATGCTCCAAAAAATGCAAACTGTGTGAATAACTTTTTTTTTTGGTCGGTGAAATATGCATACATATGTGTATCTGTGTGGAGAATATGCATTTCAAGTCAACTATTTCCGTAAATTATAGTGTGATCACAGAAAATCCCCTCATTCCCGCCACCTAGGAAGACCTTCAGGGGCAAAAACTATTCCTTTTAGCAGAAAAGAATGCATATCAATTCGACAAAAAAAAGAAGCTATTTCATTCATCTACAAAAACAAGCACTAAGGGAGCAAATTGCTAGCAAGCAAGTCAAGCAAGCACATGAAACACAAATGGTCATTGCTATATGCATTAGTAACGTAAACATCACCGCGAACAGTGTGCCGCTAAATGAACCAACTGCAACATTTCCCAAGGAAAAACTCACAGAAGTGAACCAAAAGCACATGAACCGTAAATGATTGTGCATATGCATTAGGAAAATAAACATTGACAGGACTTAATAAACCAAATGAATCCTTTGCCAAGGGAAAGCTCACAGAAACTTCTGTAATATGAAAGCATGAGTTTGACAGATTTTATATGGTAGGACAAACACTTCGAATTTCACAGATAACAAGAAATTTTTCCTTTCTTGGATAAGTAAGAAAATAACAAGGTTTAGATGCATTACTTACTTTAACTAAAACTTTTGACTTCCCCATCACTTTAACAACTTCACCAACATATGATCCAGGCTCCTGAAGCAATTGTATCTCTTCCTTAAGCATTCTCACTGGGAATACACATACAAGAAAACACATCTTATGAGCCAAACAGAACACTGTTCCGTTCATAGACTGTAAAATTCCAAATTACAACTCAAAACGACAGGCATCAAGAAAATCACACAGAGTCGAGTACAACCCCCCACCCACCCA